>SNQJ01S0269023.1:0-11799 GCA_010110895.2 Picea sitchensis
AGCATCAGGTATATATTTCTTAAGCAATGAAAAATGAAACACATTATGTATAGTCATGGATGTAGGTAATGAAAAAATATATGCAACTGGCCCAATCCTTTCTAGGATTTCAAATGGCCCACAAAATCTGGCTGCCAACTTGGTACAATTTCCCAGCTTCAGGGAACTTCTATTATCTTTTACTTTCAGAAAAACATGATCACCCACTTTGAATTATCTGTGGGTTCTATTTTTGTCAACATAAATTTTCTGCCTGTCTTGGGCAACTTTTAAATTCTGCTTAATTTTAAGCATTTGCTCTTCCATTTCCTTGAGCAACTCTGGCCCAATTACTACCCTGTCAGCTGGATTATCCCATCTTACTAGAGTATTGCACTTTCTGCCATAAATCACTTCAAATGGGCTCATCTTCAATAACTCTTGATACCCATTGCTGTAAGTGAATTCTACCAAGTGTAGGTAGTCTTCCCATTTTGATGGTTTGTCCATCACATACATTCTCAGTATGTCTTCTATCACTCTGTTCACCCTCTCTGTCTATCCATTAGACTCAGGATGATAAGTTGTACTAAAGTTCAGATTCGTTCTTAATCCTTTGAACAATCCTTTCCAAAAAATTTAGGTGAATTTCAGGTCTCTGTCAGACACAATTGTTTTAGGAATTCCGTGAAATCGTGCCACTTCCTTCATGAAAATATCAGCAACATCTGTTGCCTTGTGAGTAGTTTTCAGTGGAATAAAATGGGCAGCTTTTGTGAGCTTGTCTACCACTACCATGATCGAATCATGCAGCTTGCCTTTTCTGGGCAATCCCATAATAAAATCCATTGTCACCACTTCCCACTTCCATTCAGGAATGGGGAAAGGTTGCAACAACCCTATTAGGTGTCTGTGCTCACCTTTAACCTTCTGGCATTCCATACATCTGGCGATATATTCAACAATCTCTTTCTTCATACCTAGCCAAAAGTAATGGCTCATGACTGCTACCATAGTCTTTTAATATCCAAGGTGCCCAGCATAAGTCACGTTATGTATTTCTCTTAGAATCCCAAGTTTCAAACCCTGGACATTGGGTATATAAACTCTGTTTTGTACAGAAGTATTGCATCAGCTTCCAAGGTGTAATTTTCCTCTTTTTGTGGTCTCTCACTCTGTTGTAGCTTTGCTACCAAGTCTCTGTACTACAAATATGCATTTTCAACTTCCAAAGTTCTATCCTTAATATCAGTTGTGTACATGCTAATGGATGAAGCATGTAAGTTGTGCACCTTTCTACTGAGTGCATCGGCCACCTTGTTTTCTTTCCCTTTGATATGCTTGATATCAAATTCGTATTCACACAGAAACACCAACCACCTACTCTGCCTGACATTTAAGGAAGTATTTCAGACTGTTGTGGTCTATTCTCAATTCAAATCTCCTTCCCATGAGGTAATTTCTCCATTTCCTCAGAGCGCGAACAATTGCTGCCAACTCCAAATCATGAGTGGCATAATTCTTTTCTTTCTCTTTCAGCTTGCTGGACTCATAACACTTTACGAATCCATTTTGACTGAGAACTCCTCCCAACACTTCTTTACATGCATCTATTCACACCATGAAATCCACATTTGGATATACAATCCTCAAGATTGGAGGGTTGGTTAACAACTGCTTCAATCGATGGAAACTTTTCTCACACTCTTTCGTCCACTGAAACTTTTTCTCTTTCCATTGCAAGGAAGTGATAGGGTGAGCTATCTTTGAGAACCCTGTGATAAACCTTCTGTAATAGCCCGCTAGACCCATAAATGATCTAACTTCCACCACATTCCTTAGCGTTGACCATTCTCTGATGGCCTCAACCTTCTCAGGATCCACGATGATCCCTTCTTCTAAAATAATGCACCCCAATTAATGGATCTACCTTTGATAAAATGAACATTTGCTCAATTTGGCATACAACTTGTGTTCTCTCAACACTTGCAGCACCATCCTCAGGTGTTGTTCATGCTCTTCCTCTAACTTGGAATACACCAGAATGTCATCCAGGAAGACTATGACAAACTTGTCTAGATAGTCACTGAATACACCATTCATCAAGAACATAAAAATAGCAGGTGCGTTCGACAACCCAAACAGTACCATTGTGAACTCATAATGACCATACCTTTTTCTAAAGGAGGTCTTGCTGAAGTCTTCATCATTTATTTTACCTGGTGATATCTGGATATGAGATCTATCTTCAAAAATATTTTCGCACCTTTCAATTGATCGAAAAGATCGTCAATCCTCAGTAGAGGATACCTGTTCTTGACAGTTACTTTGTTCAACTGTCTGAAATCAATGCACAGCCTCAATGTCCTGTCCTTCTTCTTCACGAATAGGACCGGGGAACCCCAATATGACACGCTTGGGTGAATCTACCTCTTCTTTAGAATCTCTTCAAGCTACAATTGCAACTCTTTCAGCTCTGGCGTACTCATTCTATAAGGAGCTTTCGACACTGGAGCTGCTCCAAGCATCAAATTTATAGAGAAATTGATATCTCTCTTCGGAGGTAGTCCAGGTACCTCTTGAAATATGTCTTCAAACTCTGTTAGTACCATATGGTCTCCAATATTTGAGACTTCATCTCCGTATGCTTCCTCCACATGGGCTACAAACAATTGACAACCTTTCCTGTAGCACTTTTTCGGCTGCATTGCTGAGTTTCTCTAACAACCACAGCTCTGGGAATTCCTTGGGACTATTTTTTGATTCCCCTCCTCATCCAGGCAAGTAAATTCCTTGTTACGATAGTCCAAGAGGGCATGGTGTTGGTTCAACCAATCCATCCCAATTAAACAGTCATAAGAGCCTAAAGGCAGAATATTCAATTTAGCATTTGTGCTCAATCCCTTCATGTCCATAGGACATGACTTAACCAACTCAGTGACTTTCCTCTTGGTTCCTGTAGCCAACTGCACTAACCAAGACTTTTCATTTTTTCTTCTTGATAAATGCAAACTTTCCACCACCCTAAGATCTACATAACTATGGCTAGCCCCTGAATCAATTAAAATAGTAAATGGTTGGTTGTTAATCATACCTTCCACTTCAATTATGTGCGACTGAAATTCAAATTTCTTGTTGTCTAGGGTCGCATAGATCCTTGGCATTCTACTTCCCATGTCCTCCACTATTTCAACATGTTGAACATTATGGACAGCTCTTGCTTTGCCATTTTTATGGGGACAATCTATGTACTTGTGGTTCTTTTTACAGACCCAACATTGAATGGGTGTTTGTCTCATCCTTTGTTCCCCCACTTCATCCATTCTCTTCTCTCTAAATGATGGCTGTCCTTGAGGACTATTTCTGAAAAAGGGAGGTTTGTTTCCCTTCTGCCTCTGTTCTTTCTTAAACTTCTTTTGGTCATCCCAATCCTTCTGAAAGCTAGGATTTTCTCTTTGATGTTCATATAATCATTTCACTCTTCTTATTATTTCTTCCATAGTCTTAGGATCATCATATTGAATCTTGTCACCAATGGGAGGTGGAAGTCCACTCAGATACCTCTGAATCTTGACAGCCTCATCTTTGATGAATGGAACATACTTTAGTAATTCAAAAAACCTTCGTTCATATTCATCAATGGTCATGCTGCCCAGCTTGAGTTCGAAGAACTCCATCTTTCTGTCATAGTATCTTTTAGTCAGGTATTTCCTTTTGAAATACCTCTTGAATTCATTCCAAGTGATATCTTTCTCTCTAATATGTTGCACCTGCACAAGTTGATCCCACCACATGGATTCCTTTCCTTTTAGTTCATACATCTCAATTCTTCCTTCTGCATGAGAGGAATAATTATGCAGTTGGAAATATTTCCTCATGCCAAGAAACCATGTTTCAGCATCTTCCTCCTTATTATGTTCTCCATCAAATGTAGGAGGCTTAATATTGTTCATCTCCCCTTTCAATTCATCCACTTCAGATCTTTGGTGTTTTCTGGTAGGGAATGGGCTTGAACTACTGTGTGCTTCCTTACAGAAATTCTTTGGGGAGTGATGATGATGTCTACTACCACTCTTCGATCTTCTTCTTCTCTCAAGGGCCCTGTAACTCCCTGTTTTGCTTATGTCACTCTCCTTTTCCAATTTTCTTTCTATTCTTTCCAGGCTCTTCAACATCTTTAAGTTAAATTCACCCTGTTGATCCTTGACCCCCATGAGATTTCAGCTATTGGATCGGCGAGCCTGGGCATATTTCTGTAATCTTTCAATGATTTTCATCATATGCCCTTCCTTATCCAATTCTCTTCCATGCCCATTGGATTTTGATCCTTCGACTCCCAAGTTGACATCCCTTCCTTCTCTTTCATTCTTTGAATTGGAGGCAATCCACACCTCTTCCATTTCTATACTCGGCATCGATTCGTGGTTGTCCTGACACTCGTTGAACTCTACACACAAAATGTCCAATCAACCAAAATTTGTCAGGCCTTAAACCCTTAATAAAGCTACAACATTCATAAACCAACACGAATAAGAAAACATTTTGATTCCATGAATTTTCTGAGCTCTGTTTGGCTCTGTAATTTCTAGGCGATAGCCCCCATTTTCGTAGTCCCTAACCCATGCCTCCATGGGCCATGATCAAACGATAAATTGCTAGGTGCTACAAGGATCTCCAAACGAAACTTCGGGTTTCAGGATTTCAGGGTTTCAGGTTTCGGGTTTTTGGTCCCGGAGGTTCTCGCACTCGCTTCCCTCTCCAACTCCCAACTCTTGAACTTCTGACCTCTCTCCCCCTAGGCCCACAACATAGATGTCACCAACCAAGGTAGTGACACATGGTGTCCTTAAGAAAGTCCACATCACTTCCAGTGACGTCATAGGGTCCCACCACTTTCACTTTTCATTTCGGAGTTTTGGGCATCGGGAGTTCGTGCATCCACAAATTTCGAACTTTCATTTGTCGAAATTCCAAAATTAAAATCTATTCCTCTAATTGATCCAATGGTCAAGATCCTCTCCTATGATCTATGGTGTAGATTGTTTCAGGATTTCGGGGTTTTCGGTTTCAGAGGTGTTCACCTCTCCTCACTTCCCATCTCCCAACTTTGTGAAATCCAAAAGGTTCTCGCGACTAACTCGAGCGCGACACCACAAGATCTAACGATTGAGCCCTCCTCCCAGATCTATGGCGTAGATCTTCTTGGGTTTTAGGGGTTCTATGTCTCAGTTCTCCTCACTTTTTCTCGACAGCTGAACTCCCAAAAGGCTTCTCAGATATCCTTCCGGCACCTTCTCTGGATCTAACGGTAATAAGGGATCTCCTTTCCTCCCGATCAGATCCAATGGCTCCAACACTTCATTCATTGAGCTCTCTCTCTCTCCCTATGGCCATATACCACACCGACTACGGGTTTTATAATACTACTACACCTCCTAAGCTTTGTAACACAACCAAGTGACTCCTTGGCACTCGGGAACATTCAAAGATCCAAAAATTGGTTCTTCCAAACATGATTCCCACCTGAAATTTGGGTCCAATGACCACTTATCCAGCCGATTCAGGTTCAGTGTTGTAAACCACGCTCTGATACCATATTGTAACGTCCTTGGTCGTCATCCCACTAGTTGGGAAAATGCTATTGTGCGGAACAACATTCTCATACTTATGTAATATGCATTTAAATGAAGTTAATGGCTTAACAGAGTAACATATAATTACTGCCATCATACAGAATTAATGAAATCAATAGTAAGCATCATCACAACAAAATGCATGATAATATAGTAAGTATCACAGACTAACATCGCATATAAATTAAGTACAACATTAATACTTATCTTTGAAGCTGTAGTAATTCCACCTACCACGTGCAGACCTTCCACTATCCTCCCAGCCTTAGACCACGCTTCTCATCACTCTCAGCAGTGGGTCACCCCCAAGCTGGGACCAAGCTCCACCCAAGGTAAGGGAATCCTAAACTAGGCTAAGGTTACAGGGAAACTGCACAAAATAACCAGAAGGATTATTCCCAGGATGCCTTCTTACCCCCACTACTCATGGACTCTTATTTCCCACATGTATGTTTCGCCTGGGAGTATACACCTTCACAAGCACAGTCCATCAATGCTTCACGTCCATCTCTGGGCCTTGACAACAGGACAGATCAAGAAGTCTCAGAGCTCCGTAGCTGGTACTAGACTCTCTCTGGGAGAAAACCACTTCCCAATAGACTCCTTCACTTGGAAAGAGTTGCTCACAGGCCTAACAACCTGCCTCTTCAACCACGGGCCTAACCACTCGACTCTTCCACCATATTCCACTTCAATTCCTGCAAGGTGAGGATAACAACAACAATAATAGCAATTCAGTTAACTCACGGGTGACAGCAGCAACAAGAATTTGGGTGTGGACATCCAAAAATGGAAACAGACCACACTTAGACACAACATGATTCATGCCATATCCAGGATGTTTCATCTTCACAATAAAACAACACAGGTTGGCTTCACAGTTTTCTATTTTCAGAGATGTGTGAGGTTATGCAAAGTTCGATCCCAAAGCTCAACAAAATTTACAGAGGATGGGAAAATGGATAGTGAACAATCTTCCCATGAGGGTTTCCTTCACTCTGTGTGGGTATGCAAAGGCAAACACATAGGAAAAATGGTTCATACGCCCGAGATCCCCCGTGAACTCGGGTGGAGGATGAGAGAATGAGGAACGAACCCCCTCCATGACTAACTTCTGTAGCTTTTAACTGCATGTTCCTGGGCTGACACATGTCACCCATGAAGCTGCATGCACTCCATCAGCATGCATTCCTCTCCAGGAACTTAGGACAACACTCAAAATTGTCCACCTTAGTTTTAAAGAAATAACAATAATAAATTATTATCCCTTTCTAGAGGTAAGCCCCCCTAGATTAGCCCCTAGGCCCAACACTTAGCCTTTATTTCCGCCTTTCAACTCCCATTCCCTTACCCACTATGTGGATGATTAGTCCCCCATCACTCATTCATCATGGTCGGTCTTCATGCAATGGTGTTCATATTTTTATTAATGTTCTGCATAATTACATATACAAAAACAGGCTCCTGGCCTTAAAACTTAGGCTCTCCAACCTAATAAACTCATAATCCTTACCATATTATCAATACTTGGCTCACTAGCCTACAAAACATGATTTACAATTCATAAACATGATTACAACAGGGCTCATCCTTGGGGATATTACAGTCAGGCCCGTGGATTGAAGAAGCAGATTGTCAAGTCTATAAGCAACTCTCTCCAGGTGAGAGAGGTTGTTGGGGAAGTGGTTTCCAGGAGGGAGCCCAAATGCGGGTATAGTTCTCGGAGAATTCCTATTCGGGATGTTGTTGAATCCCTAGAAGGGAAATGGTTCAGGCGAAGGAATGTTGAGCAGAGAAGGGGCACACTTCCTGGGGTGGGATAGGCATGTGGGGGATGAGAGGTTGTAGGCTATTAGTGTGATATGGCTCCTGGGAGAAAATCCTTCCTATGATATGTGTAACTTTCCTATTTTCCTTGCCAATCCTAGGAATCCCTTGCCCGCTGGAGTTTAGTCCCAGCTTGGGGTGACCCACTGTTGAGCATGATGAATAGTGTGGTCTAAGGATGGGAGGTTCATGGAAGGTATGCACATAGTTGGTGTTCATCTATTAAAAGATAAGTACCAAATATTTGTGATTGTATGTTGTGTAATTGTACATGTGTTATAATTGATGAGTAACGCCTAGATATATCATATATGTTGTATGTGTAGGCTTACTATCATTTCCACATTAATCTATGTGTTATTAAAATATTTTTATGTATACGTATATTGTATGTATGTTTTAATGTTATTTATGCATGATTAGTGGCATGAAAAGAATGTTATTGTTGTTAATTTGAATTAGATAGATATGCATATAAATATACATATGGTATCATAGAATGAATGTTATTCTGTGGCGTTCTCTGGCCTGTTATAGGCCGGGGATGTTACAAATTGGTATCAAATCTAAAATAAAGGATATAGTTGATTGGGTAGCGTGTCCTGGCAGAGGTTATAGGCTAAGGATGATACAAGATATGAAATTCATCAACAATACTTTAGGATGGTATGGTATAACAGGTCTGATGGAACCTTATATGTATATTATGGCCTTGATTTGTCAACTATATGGTGAGAAGGATTGCTCACCATTTATTGAAGATTGGATTCCATTAGCATATACATTAGTTATTGCTTGGGGAATCATCAACTGGGGTGCCATCATTGCAAAACAACTTAGTGGCTAAATTCAACAGGCTCAAAACCCTTTTCCAAGTGAAGTGCCATCATTTTACATGGCCTCTTATTTGTTTGAAGTGGTGTGTGCCAGGAATGTATTTCTAGGATGAATTTGAGCTAGCATATGTCAGAACCACCAATTCATGTATACTTCATCATCTTGTGGGAGAATAAAGACAAGAATTTGTACTCAATTATATGTAACATATTGTTTCTCACCTTTATGTTAGGTACCATATCTATTATAATAGAATAAAACATAAATATTGTAGAGAATAATAGCGGAACAACCAAACATAAGGAACCACAACACCAAAATAATACCTTTATTTATAGGAAACAACATTCACTTGTCTCTTCGAGGGGGAAATCTCTAGCAGAGAAACGCTCTATTACAATAACTCTCAAGACAAATGCTTCTGATGCCTCCTACTCTCATTTATACTAATTCTATCTTCTAAAGATCATTCTAGAGGAAGATCCTTCTAGAAGCGAAAAATTTTATTAGGTCTTCTTACATTTACTTGTTCACATTTATTAAATAGGCCTTATTAACTAATGTCGGCCTTTATTACATGGAAATATATTATTCTACCTATGTGAGGAGTTAGGGACGTTAGGTTCCTAACATGCCTTCCCTCTTGAAGAATAGCCTTGTCCTCAAGGATTGATATGAGGAAATTGTTGCAAAATGGTGGTCGACTCCCAGGTGGCATCTTCTGGAGTTGTATCTTTCCACTGGACTAACACTTCCTTGATGGTGCATTGACGGAGACAACGCTCGTGTTGGTCCAAGATTGATTATGGCTACAACCAAATAGAACCTTCTTCATCAAACTCAGAGAGACTAGTTTGAGTTTGGCACTTAGTTCCAATCACTTTATTTAATCACGAGACATGAAAAATAGGATGGAGCTTAGAATGATTGGGAAAACTTAATCGGTAAGCCACCTGCCCCGCTCGCTTGATAATTATATAAGGACCATAAAATTTGGGAGAAATTTTATGATATTGGTCAAATTTGAGTGAACTATTCTTATAAGGTTGCAGACGAAGAAACACCTAGTCCCCTTCAACAAATTGTCGTTTAGAACGATCTTGATCTGCTTGTTGCTTCATGTGATTTTGAGCCATGGCCAAATTTTCTTTGAGGGTATGGAGAATGGCCTCGCGGATTGAGTTTGGCACTTACTTCAAATCACTTTATTTAAGCACGAGACATGAAAAATAGGATGGATCTTAGAATGATTGGGAAAAGCTAATTGGTAGGCCACCTGCCTCGCTCGCTTGATAATTATATAAGGACCATAAAATTTGGGAGAAATTTTATGGTATTGGTCAGATTTGAGTGAACTATTCTTATAAGGTTGCAAACAAAGAAACACCTAGTCCCCTTCAACAAATTTTCATTTAGAATGAGCTTGATATTCTTGTTGCTTCATGTGATTTTGAGCCATGGCCAAATTTTCTTTGAGGGTACGGAGAATGGCCTCGTGGATTGTAATATTTTTAGATCCTTTTCATCAACATGAATCCTCTGTGGAATCAATTTTTTTATCTTTGTATTTCGAGGTGGATTCAGATATAGTTTGTTTCTTGTTTGTTTTTGTAATTTGAATTCACTTCCCCTTCAACAACTTTTGCAGAAACAACCTTTGTAGCCTCTTGTTTTGATACTTATTTTTTCTTGTTGAAGGAAAATTATGCCAACCAACCAACTATAACTATATCCATTTGTAAGACCAACAAATAGAATTCAACCTAACAATGAAAAGGAATTAACCAGCAAGGGAAAAATGGCTAGGTAAGTGAAAAGAGTCACCAAGGAATGAATAAAACACAAGGGGATGTAAATTCACCAGTAGTGGATAAAATTCCTAGGGGGTGTAAACTCCCCAAGACAATAATTAATCCACCCAAGGAGTAAATAAAATTCCCATGCAGTGGATAAAATTCCCAAGGGGATGTAAATTCAAATGTATGGCTCCGTGGAAAAGGGAAAATGCCCAACAAACAACAAAATGTGGTGAACAAACTGTTGGCAAAGGAAAAACACCCAAAGAGGAATGAGTGACATATAGGTGAGTGGGAACTCGGCCAGAAGACAAAACTCGATTAAGAGAGGATTGAGCTTGTGATTTTTTCATTTATTAATCAGAACATAAATTTCAATAAATAAAATTTAAACTAGAACCACAATAAACCTCCATAGACCAGATTACACCCACACCCAAATAGTATAAAAAACATAGATTTATTTTTCTTGTGAAATTCATTACAATGAGTGAGCTATGTGTTCCGAAAAATATCATGCATTGTTACTCATAAAAAGAATGAAAATGGCCATGGCTCAAAGACAACTTCACTCATTGTGTATAGGCTTATTGACTCCTTCTCCCATCGATCTTCAAGAGAGTTGCACTTTCCAAGATCTCATCTTTGCAAACTTCCCAAGTTCTCTTTGTTTCTCCCATCCTTGTTGATGTCCTCACTACAACCTTTATTGTTTTAATGGGATACCTTTGGCAGTCTAACCATCATGATGCATTTTTCCTTCCAATTTTTCCAAAAAGGGAAAAAAAAAAAAAAAAAAATGGCATCTTTATAAATTTTTCAAAAGGTAAAGCAACTAGGTGCTTCTTACAAAGTTTGGAAAAGATCCAATTTGGATCACACCTCTCCATTTGTAGTATTTTTGTACCAAAAGGCTTCATACCCTTCAATCTTCTTCTTTTGTGATCATCAAAGAAACTCCAACAAATCTCCAAGAAATGGTTCCTCCACTATTGGATGGAACATAAGAGTTGAGTAGGGTTTTCTTTTGGCATAACCCCGATTTCCATCTCATACCTACATATTCCATTCACTACTGCAATAGGTCATTAGAAAATTTCTACTCCTTGGGTTGCAAGGGCAAGTAGCTCCTCTTTTCCCTTGACGTTGACTCTCCAAGCTTTCTTCTTGGTTGTTCAGTTCTTGGGATATAGTTCTGAGTGAAACCTCCCAAGTTCTCTTTACTTCTCCCCTCCTTATTTATGTCCTCATGATAGTCTTCATTGTTTTAATGAAATTCCTTTGGAAGGAAGACCATCACAATGGTTTTTTTCCACTTCCATTTCTCCCCAAAAAAAGATGAAATGAAATAAAAAATGAAATCTTTACAAAATTTACAATAGTTAAAGCAACGAGGTGTTTATTACAAAGTTTGGTGAGGATCCAATTTGGATCAACAACGTGTTGAGTACACAGTACACCCTTTCAAAAAAAAATCAATTTTAGGGTACCACTTTCTTGTTGTTATTTTTTTTATCTTTCTTTATGTTTTAGTTTTATAGATTGCATATTGGTTTTCTCCAATCTTGTGCATTTTTTTTCTTTTGTTTTATTCATACTTGGAAAAAGATTTAAAAAATCTAAAGAAATTATCATGTTTTCATAGAAGGAGAAAATTAAAAATTAAAAAATAATAAAAGATCTCAAAACAAAAAGTTTTGCAAAAGTACTAATAAGACCATCGGGAT
>SNQJ01S0269025.1:0-11799 GCA_010110895.2 Picea sitchensis
ATCTTCCTGAAGCCATGCAACGATAGGTGGTTGGTGGGATATTGTAATACCAGCTGTATATGTGTATTGAGGGTGTTATCCCCATTTTGTACTATAAACACCATATTGTTTGAAATATATAAAAAAGGATCTTCGGATTTACTTATATTTTACAATATGTACATTGATTAGATGGTTTTATTTGTTCTTAATTATGTGACAAATGCCAATCTAAAACAAAGTTATCATAAGAATCAGATACATGATTATAAATCCCAGGAATATGATAATATGTAATAAAATCAAATTGTCGTTCTAAAATACGTACCCGTAGGAATCGTTGGAGTAACATAGGATCACACATGCAGTAACAGTCATTCAATTGATGTACTAATAATCCATATGGATATCGGTGGCCACCCACCTTTTCCAACTGGCTCAAAACAGTTTTCTAGCAATTTTGGCAATTTACTATTTTTAGCAGTTTTCACTTCTGGGGCCATTTTGAGGGCCTAAATGAAGGTTTTTCAGGATAGAACTTCTCAATTATAGCCTAAAAAATGATTGAGGCCCCAAAAATAATCTCCTCGAATATACCTTTCAAACGGGCTATCATACACCTAAAACGGAGATCGTATGCAAAAGTTACGACCCCGGGAAGTTAATGTACTAACTTAACCAAACAGGGCCCACATGACTTTTGGCGCTTCATCTCCTAGGGTTAGGTTTTTGGATGTCTAGGGTTTTTGGAATTCCTGTTTATTTTAAAAGGCCTTCATAGCCTCATTGTAATCATCTTCTTGCGAATGATCGCAGCGGTCACATCTCTTCTCAGAGATAAGCCTCCACCATTCCAACAAGCTTGTTTCTGCTGCATTTTACAGTTTCAGCTTATTTCATTATTGAATAGAAAACTAGTTTTATTGTATCTCTATTATTTTGTGTTAAGAATCTGTTAATAATCTGTACTCATTTCGTTATTCTCATAAAATCCATATCAGTGGTATAAGAGCGGTCTGATCCTTGTCGTCTTAATGCATGTCCCCAACGATGTCAAAGTACAAAGAATTGGGTCTTGAGCTTGTTTCTCTTGAGGAAAAAATCTCTCACACGCCCAAGAGACCTCTCATGGCAGGAGAAAATAAATATGATGGGATAGGAGATCATTTAAAAATGTTGATTGAGGAAGCCCTCATGCAACAGAGGAACGAGATGATGGATATTTTCGTGCAAATCCTTCAGCAACTACCAACAGGCGATGCATCTTCTTCAAGTGGAGGCGCCACCCCCTTCAAGGTACAAATAAACTTCAATATTCCTATATTTGAAGGTCATATAGACGCAGATGTTGTAGACAAGTGGTTGAATCTGCTAGAAGGGTATTTTTCTTTCCATAGCTTCTCGAATAAAGAAAATATTACTTTTGCGCTCCTCAAAGTTGTCCCCCATGTCAAAGATTGGTGGGAAACGTTCTGTGAGAAAAAGGAAACAGAGGAACCCTCATTATTTAAAATCACAACCACCTAGGATTTCTTCAGGGATGCTATTAAGTAAAAATACTACCATGTCGTAAGTTATGATGACTTATATACCAAATGGACCACACTGCGGAAAGAAAGAGACCAAGCAGTGCCAGATTTCACAAATATCTTCCATACCTTGCGCACCAAGCTGGGTATCAAATATTCAGAGAGACATATGGTGCTCGAGTATCGCATTTCTCTACATAGATACATCTAGACCGAAATGGAATTTCTAGACATCTCATCCTTGGGTGTGACCTACCGATATGTCGTCAAAATCGAGCAGAAGCTCAAACAAAAGACGTAGCAATTTGGGTCTGGGAACCCCTCATAACAAAATCTAGGAAAGGTCGGCCCCAACCCATCGAACAAAGGACAAAGAAAATATGGACAGTATCAAGACAACCAGTCCAATCCACAAGCAAAGAAGAACATTGGAAAGACAAAGAAATATATCGAGAAGTGGTGTGACTTCCATAAGAGCCTTTGGTATAACACTGCTGATTTTCGCTCAAAGCAGTAGCTGGTGGCCGAAGTCAAAGCCTCTTAATCTTATGTGGATTCTGACTCTGAGCCAAAACCAGAAAGGGGAAGACGGATCATTGACACGAAACCCAATGCCACCGTTGCTACCACCAAGCTCCATCCTGGTGAACCAGACGAGCCAGAAGAAGGAGAGCACCTCTTACATTCACAAATGTGGGTAAAAGGCACCCCACTGCACTTCATCATTGATAGAAGCAGCCAAAAGAACCTCAACTCTGCAGAGGTTGTCAAGCGGTTGGCCCTGCCCACAACACCTCACCCACAACCCTACACCATTGGATGGCTCCTCCAAGGAAGCGATCTCCGCGTCAGCCAACAGTGTCGACTGTCATACGACATCAAGCCCTTCAAAGACAAGGTATTGTGTGATGTTTCTCCTCTCAAATTTTTTGATTTTCTTTTGGGCTGACCTTATTTATGGAAACTTCATGTTGTATATGAGTCTAGGCCTAGTAGTGTTATTATTACTTTGAACAGGAAATTGTATAGGATACCTGAGGAAATCCCACCTAGTGCTATTTCCTTGATCTCTGCTAAGAAATGTAGGAAGGTCATCTCTTAGATGAGGAAGCTTGTCTTATTCGTGATTCACTCTCAGAATAAGCGAAAGATCACAACCACATCCAGGGTCTCTGTGGCCTAACTCTTCACACCGCAGAAGCAAGTAGATAAGGTCGTGGAAGAATACTCAGATATCCTCTCCTCACCTATCGGGGTACCTTTGCACTGCCAGGTCAAGCACCCCATCAATATGACCCCCGGTGCACCACTTCCCAATGGGCCAGTCTATCATCGCTCTCTATTAGAGAATGAGGAGATCAAGCGACAAATCCAATAACTGCGCCACAAGGGGCACATTTGTCCCATCTTATCACCTTACGGGAGCCCAATCGTGTTGGTACAGAAGAAAGATGGAACCTAGCGACTTTGCATTGATTACTGGGCTCTGAATAAAATCACAGTAAAAAACTGTTACCCGATTCCCCAAATCAACGACCTCCTTGATCAACTCATGGGGGATAAATACTTCATTAAGATTGATCTGAAGTTTGGCTACCACCAAGTCCCGATAGAACATACAAATGTATGGAAGACCACCTTCATGTCAAAGGAAGGCCTTTTTGAATGGTTGGTCATGCCCTTTGGTTTGACAAATGCTCCGGCCCCTTTCATGAGGATGATGGATGATATCCTATGACCATTCACCAATAATTTTGTAGTGGTGTATCTGGATGACATTCTCATTTACAAAAATACTTGGGCCGAACAATTGTAGCATATTCAACAGGTTTTGCACACCCTGCGGCAACACAAGCTATACACCAACTTGGAAAAATTATCCTTCGGCATGGACAGGGTCCATTACCTAGGCTACATCATTTATCAGCATGGTGTACATGTGGATCCAGCCAATATCCAATTCATCCATGACTAGCTAGCCCCAACCACACTCACTGAGCTTCGAAGCTTCTTGGGCCTTTCCAATTTCTACCGCAGTTTTGTGTTGGGATTCTCCCATATTGCATGGGCCCTCAGCCAAATCATGAGGGGTGGTGGTAAGGTAAAATTTGTGTGGGGCCAATTCCAACAAAAAGCGTTCAATGATTTGAAGCAATGCTTGTTCTCATCCCCAATACTTTCACTACCAGACCTGAAACATCCCTTTGCGATCGAGACATATGCTTCAGACTATGTTGTGGGCACCATTCTCACTCAGCACAGCCACCCCATGGCCTATCATAGTGAGACACTATCCGATGTTGTTCGTTAGTACCCTACTTATGACAAATAAATTTACTCCATTGTGTAAGCCTGTCACCAGTGGAGACATTACATTCTTAGGAAGGAGACATTCATCCACACTGATCATAAGCCACTTTAGTTTATGTAGACACAAGGAAAATTCCAGAATGACTGCCATCAAAAGTGGTCCACATACTTGCAGCAATTCCACCTCAACATCAAGTATAAAAAAGAAAGCATCAATCATGTCGTTGATTGCCTCAGTAGACCACCAGTCGCGGCACTCACCATGATGCTATACTCTTGCAACCATGAGACCTCTAGATGGCCCCAACTCTATGAGACAGACCCGAACTTTGCCACCACCTACCAAATGTTGGGTGCAAACATAGTTGTCGATAATTTCTATATTCAGGATGGGTTGTTATGTCATTTGGGCCATATCTGTGTTCCATCAAGTGAGCGAGAGAATATGATCTGGGAATCCCACTACAGTCGGGTGGTAGGACACTTCAACGTCGAAAAGACAGTGGTGATGCTATAGAAACATTTCTACTGGCTAAAACTACGACATGAGGTCAGAAAGTATATCAGGTCCTGCACTGCCTGCACTATTTCCAAACCAAACACTAATAAAAAGGGCATGTACACCCCTCTTCCTACTCCTGACAGGCCATGGGAATCCATCTCAATGGACTACATGTCGGCCTCCCATCCACCAAGTGGGAAAATGACTATGTTTTTGTGGTTGTTGACCACTTTTCTAAGATGGCGATTCTGGTTGCCTACAAGAAGAGCATCACAACAGAGGACACTGCCAAGTTCTTCTTTGAATGGGTCTGGGTACATTTTGGACTCCCACAAACCATTGTCTCAGATAGGGACAGTTGATTTCTTAGCACATTCTGGTCGAGCCTCTGGTCACTGCTAGACACCAAGCTAACCAAATCCACGACCTTCCACCCCCAGACAGATGGTCAAACTGAGGTCATAAATTGAATGGTTGTGCATATCC
This sequence comes from Picea sitchensis, assembly GCA_010110895.2. NCBI lineage: Eukaryota > Viridiplantae > Streptophyta > Pinopsida > Pinales > Pinaceae > Picea > Picea sitchensis. The sequence continues at coordinate 4,807 of SNQJ01S0269025.1, forward strand.
TTTGCATGTATGATTAAAATCACCCTCACACATGGGATGAGATCCTTCCCTGTGTCCATCATAGCTACAACCAATCCCTGCATAGCTCAACCGACCACAGCCCCTTTCAGGTGGGGTTGGGATTCCAACCATTGGGTCCCATAGATGTTGCACTTCCCCTTGCGGTCAGATCGACTGACTCATCTCCTATTCCAACTAAAGCTAACAAATCTACTCAGTTCATTGAGAGGATCTAGCACATTCTCCAACAGGTTCAAGATATCCTACAGAATTCCAATGACAAGTACAAACAATGCCATGATCAACATCGAGTGCCACATAAGTTTCATGTGGGAGACAAAGTTTGGTTGCACTTGAGAAAGAACGCCTTACAAGACCCCATCGGAAGCTTCTCCCACTCCATTATGGTCCATACACCATCACCAAGGCCATGGGGGATAATTCTTTTGAGCTCAACATTCCTCCTTTCCTTGGCCTATACCCAGTGTTCAATGTGGATCTCCTTCACCCTTATTTCCCACCATTATTGGACACCTCAGATGTAGAAGAACAACTAAAACCAATAGATTTCAACCCCAACTGCATCCAGCAAGAATCCAATGATCATATTGTGGACACACAGATCAAGGGAACTCGACAACAAAGGATCCATCTTTATCGAGTTGTCAAAGCAGAGCAACTCCTGCACCAAGGCAAGCTCACCTGGGGCCAAATTCAGCAGAAATTTCCTCATATGATGGGGGAACTCAACACAATGGAGAACATTTCTTCCTAAGGAGGGAGGATTGATCCATATGGATATTGGTGGCCACCCACCTTTTCCAACTGGCTCAAAACAGTTTTCTAGCAATTTTGGCAATTTACTATTTTTAACAGTTTTCACTTCCAAGGCCATTTTGGGGGCCTAAATGAATGTGTTTCAGGATCGATCTTCTCAATGAAGGCCTACAACATGATTGATTCCCCAACATGAATCTCCTCAATGATGCCTTTTCAATGGGCTATCATACGCCTAAAATGGAGATCGTATGCAAAAATTACGACCCCGGGAAGTTAATGTACTAACTTACCCAAACAGGGCCCACATGACTTTTGGCGCTTCATCTCCTAGGGTTAGGTTTTTGGATGTATAGGGTTTTTGGCATTCCTTTTTATTGTAAAATTCCTTCAGAGCCTCATTGTAATCATCTTCTTGTGAATGATCACAGTGGTCACATCTCTTCTCAGAGATAAGCCACCACCATTCCAACAAGCTTGTTTCCGTTGCATTTTTCAGTTTCAGCTAATTTCATTATTGAATAGAAAACCAGTTTTACTTTATCTCTGTTATTTTGTGTTAAGAATCTGTTAATAATATGTATTCATTTCGTTCTGCTCATAAAATTCGAATCAACTACTAACTAGGAATCCATGCGAACTTATAATGAACTAATGTCATGTGAGATAGCATCACGCAAAAGTTCTATAACGATGCTATATTCGTCCACATTGTTCATGGATGTCCCTGGGCATACACCACCTGAAGACACCAGTAGACCCTCGGGTGAGTAAACCACCCAAGAGGAAGACGACAATTTGTGTGTATGACAAATAGCCCCATCTGCGAATCCTAAGTAGACCGACGACTTCATTGACATCTATCAACCAAGTGAAAACTTGTTAATCAATCCGAAGAAAAAAATAAAAAGAGATATATGCACTAAATTACATTAGTATACAAAGAGTTATGCCCAATCCTGGGGCTCAACCATAGTATCTTTTCAATTAGAGCCCATTTCTGGCTCGACCAACTTATTCCCTTCATAATATTCTAAATCATAGACTCCTTTTTCTAGAACACATCACACGATGTAAAGACCGTACCACATGGGTTTAAACTTGTCTACCCCCAGTGGTTCTTTGGCTTGATCATACAAGAGGATCAAGTCACCCTCGATGTACAACCGAGGACATATAGACTTATCGTATTGGACCTTGACATGTCTTTTGTTCACCTCGATAGCCGTAGAGGCATCTCAACACTGCTCATCAAGATTCTCTAGGTGTACAAGGCATCGCTCGAGATCGGAAGTGTCAGGTAGGAGCGCGACTTGCAAATTAAGAGAAATGATTTTGCATTCAATAGGTAAAATCGACTCCACACCATGTACTAACTGGAAAGGGGAAAATCCGATGGCAGTATCGACCAAGGTTTGGTATGCCCAAAGTGCAGGATATAGCATGATGTGCTAGTCGGACTTACTTTGACTGACATTTTTTTGCAAAATGGTCTTGAGAGACTTGTTGACGACCTCTACTTGTCCATTTTCCTTGGGGTAATATGGAGAAGAATGACCATGTCTAAACCCCAACTTAGTTTCTAGTTCTTCCATCAGTTCATTATGAAAGTGACTGCCATGATCAATGACAATCTCACTCGGGATACCAAACTAGGCGATAATTTGATTGAATACGAAGAGGGATGTAGTCTTCCCATCACATTTAACTATAGACATGGCCTCATCCCACTTATTAAAGTACTTGATGGCCTCGATAATGTGTTTATGCCCGCAACCGAAGTTGGGTTGCAATCAACAAAGCCCACCCCCCAATTGGTGAAGGGACTAACGGTAATTACTAGATGAAGAGGGTTTGGATGCGAGTGAATTTTTCGAGTGAACACCTGGCAGGGGTGACACTTCTTAACCACTTCAATACAATCTTTAAATATAGAAGGCTAGAAATAACTGACTCGCAAGATTTTTTCGGTTGTCTCAAGCCTAGATAGATGACCACCACAAGCCCCACTGTGGCAATCATTCAGAACAGACTCGACTTCTCCATGATTTAAAAAATGACACAAGATATCGTCTATTCCTCGGTGATATAAAGTGTCACCAATGATAGTATATTTCTTATCTTGGTATCTTATACGTCGTCAGTCATCTCGTGAGAGATGTTGAGGGAACTTCAAAGTCTGAAGATAGAGAACGATGTCTCCATACCAGGGGTCAGATGACGAGACAAGAAACATTTGTTTGTCCAAAAATGAATCAACATGGATAATGTCCTCATCTAATTGTGGAAAATCGGATATCAACTCTGCAAAGACTAGGGATTTCTTGGATTTCGCAGAAGCAAAATCGAGATCAAAATCTTGTAAAATGACAATCCATTTATTATATTTTTCCCCTATGATATGTCAGGTAAGGACGTATTGAAATGGATTGAAATCATCAACCACTGTAGTCTTGCAAAGTAATATATAATGACACAAACGTTGGACTGCATGCACGACAACCAAAGCTATTATTTCAATGTGAGTGTAATTAAGTTCATAACTGAGTAAAGTTTGACTAAGATAGTAGATGATGTGATCATGGAGTTCATCATCCTTCTGAACCAGAACCATACCAATCGTATCTTTAGATGTGGCGATATAAAGCAAGTAATCTCTACTATAGTCAGGAGGCTTCAGCAGAGGCGCCAATGCCAAAGCTTTCTTCAAGGCATCGAAGGACTCCTAGGCTCACTCATCCCAGATAAAAGGGGTGTCCTTCTTCAAAAGACACATGAAACCTTTAGTGATAGTGGCATAGTTCACTATAAACCTACGAAGAAAGTTAGATTTCCCCTGTAAACCCTAAAGTTGTCTAATCATGTGAAAGGGAGGCAACTAAACTATTTTCTCAACCTTAAGTAGATCTACCATGATCCCAGTCTCAGAAACTAGAAAACCTAAAAGACGACCAGACTTAACGCAAAAGATGCACTTGTGAGGGTTCAACCGGATTCTATAGTAAGGACATCTTTCAAAAACAAGCCGAAGGTGAGTAATGTGATCCACTCTCTTACAAGAGTGAGCAAAAATATCATCCAGGTAAGCTTCGACTGTGTGCTTTAGATCGTGAAAAGTAAAAGTCATGGCACGTTGAAAGGTTGCTCCGGCATTTTTAAGGCTGAAAGGCATCTTCCAGTATCAAAAATTACCCAAGGAAAAATAAATGTTGTCTTGTGTTGATCCTCAGGTTTTATTTGAATTTGATTATATCCTGAAAAATTCTTCCATAAAATAAAATACTTCGCTTCCCACGCACTCATCGAGAATATAATCGATGAAAGGTGTGAGGAAGTTGTCTTTCGGACAGGCCTTGTTCAGGTCATGAAAATCCATACATACACGGATGGTTCCTTTCTTATTATCTACAAGAACGGGGTTGGATACCCATTCGGTTAAAGGAACCGGGTAGATGAAGCCAACATTAAGTAGCTTCTCCACCTCTGCCTTAATAGAAGGTGTCTTTCGAGGGTTGACAACTCTAAGACGTTTCCGAACAGGTTTAGCATCCAGATAAGTTTTAATATCATGTTTGACAATGCGAGGGCCGATCCCTGGAATCTCTTCATAGGACCAAGCAAATATGTCTCGGAATTCTTTGAAGAGCTCGGTGTAGATCAGGATTTCTTCTGGCGAACAATTCGCACCGATATTTACGTTTTCAACCTTACCAGGGGTACGAGAGATATCGATCATGATGGTAGGAGAAATTATCGCCATATTTCCTTCGGCATAAATGTCGTGTGTATCAAGAGGAACTACAATGTGATGGACTATCTCACTCAAAGTAGATCGAAAGTTGTCTTGTTTGATTCTTTCAAGATCTGGGAGAAAATAGGAGTGGTGATGCATGTCATCCAAGGTTTGTCGGAACCATTCATGGCTTCTATGATGTCTTCATCCGAGGGAAAAGTCCCATCAAGGAAATCATGTGAACAAGTCAATGAAGTGTCCCACACAGGACTGGACACGAGATCCTCCTCGTCCGTCAGCGAGGGAACAGGATTGGGATTGGCGAAAGAGTCAAGAACAGCTTGATACGCAATCTCTGTTGCAGATAGTGGCATGGCCATTCCAACATGCGACTGAACTTCACAAGATGAAGTTAGGGAAGGTAAGGTCCAAAGATCACTAAAATAAGAAGTGTGGAAAGGAATGGACCTTCCTGTCAAGACGGGCCTACTGGACATGGCATAAACGTGATGGATCGATGTTGAGAAGTCGAAAGTACCCATAAGGGAAGAATACATTCTGACATCGATATTATCAGTTGTTGGATGAGAATTGTCGATCACGGGGATCAACAGTCCAGGAGATGCATTAGTACTAGAGTATGAAAAGGATAATTGATCGATCATCACAATCTTCCCCTCATGAGGAAAACAAAGAGTATGGAAGACAGACAACACGATGACGATCATGGCATAAGTCCAATTGCGACCTAGTAACAAGTTATAATCAATAGGCGCATCAACTACCTCTACTTCCACCTCTACCGTCTTCCCACCTAACTAGATCGGAAAGGCAGGGAGAATATCGTGAGGGAGGAAGGAATGATCGTCGAAAGCAGTCAACATGTTCGTTGACTTGGAAAGAGTCGGAGAACTGAGAGATTTCCAACAAGCCAGGGACATCACACACATAGCAGTGCCTTCATCAACAACTGCACGTTTGATGGTATACTTTGAATACTCCACATGGATTTGGAAAGCCACATGGTAAGGCAAGCGAGGCTTAACATATGTGATGTAAAACTTGATAACCTTTGAGCCACTAGGTTCTAGAAATCCTAAAGAAGAGAGTAAGGAATTCCTCTGTGAAGGACACGTCTGGAGTACCTCCAAATCCGACATCGCACAAGGGGTTTGACCTAGGTCCTCAAAAATAGAGTAGTTTTGGGCAGCTCTAGCATTTGGATTATGGGTAGAGAGCTTAAGTACTCCTTTTGGAATACGAGGTGGTGGCTCTAGTTTCTCAATCTGTAAAGTTATCTATGGAGGAGGAGGAGGAGATTCTAGACCAGGATTAGTTTTTTTATAACTATAGTCTCAAGATCGAGTGGCTACATCTATTTTCACATTGACCATATTGATACATAAATGGTCGTCATCTTGCGACTGTTGGTTTTGACCTCCACCAGCCACATTTCTAGAGTTTGAGGAGCTCGAGGCTAAGTGTTGATTATGTGGGAATGGATTTGTCAGCACAATGGGCAATTGAGCTAATAGCCTCGTAGCTTCTACAAGTTTGGGTCACAAATGGGTAAGGTGATCTTCTATGTAAAGCTTACAGGGAAACTTCACCTTACGTATTTCTTGTTTTCCCTCTCTAGCATTACTACCCATCTTCTCATTATTATTATTTTCCTTGGGTTTATTACCATTTTTCCCACCCTTACGGTTATTTCATCCTTTCTTATTATTCCCCCCTGGTTTCTTTTTACCATTCGGTTTGGCCGATGATTGAACAAAGTGTACATCTGTCGACTGAGTGGGGTTGGAAGACATAGATGAGGTTGGTCCTCCTGTAGACTATCTTAAAGACAACTCTTTCAACTGGTTTTTCACCGAGTCTTCTTACTTTACACTGGTGGAACCTACAATGCCATCGGCATGAGGTCCGATATTTTTCCTAGGGTCGTAAGTATACCACGGTGCATTAGGAAGAAGGTGGTATAACATCCTAGACTGAGCATATATCAAATCTAACTACTGGTCTCTAAAGACTGATTCTTCTTCAGTGATAACCCCGAAAGTAGCAACGTCCTTTAAGATAGGAGGGTGAAAATACTTAAGAAACCATTCTAAAATAAAGGTCGGGGGTATAGGGGTCTTAATCAACCTCTTCCATATATGCCACTCCTAGATATGGTCTAAGATATGAGTGGCAGTGTCCTGGCATAAAGTAGACGACAACTCTAAGCCAACATCATAATGAATGAGCAACTAGAAGTGGTTAAGAAATACCATTACCAACTGACTAAACTTCCCATATTCCCCCCTTGGGTAGCTAAATATACCATTTCGTAGAAACTCCAATGAGGGTGCGTTGAAATAATCTCAAACAAATAGAATCGTCATTAAGGGAGTTTGATGAACACCAAAGGTGAAAGGTAGTGACGTGATCACCAAGATCCTCTCCATTCTTTCCTTTGAACTTTGGGATGTCCAAAGGAA
>SNQJ01S0269026.1:0-11799 GCA_010110895.2 Picea sitchensis
AACTAGTTTGTCTTACCATTCCTTTCTCATCTGGGCCTTAGGGACATTGTTAGGGACATGACAATGCATATTTGTACTGTAGGATTTCTACTTCGTGCTAAGGAGAATGGTTTTCATCATTGCCTCTCTCCCAACAGATCATTTGTCATCAACTCCAACACATCATCTGAGGTTTGATCTAGGAGCCACGGTACCTTGATGGTCATTAGCCTCATTGGCGACCATCTCGCATCAAACAGGGTTGAGAATCATTGGGTCTTGATTGGATGACCCTCATCGAGGTTCGACTTCAAATCATTTTTCACATCGATGGGTCAAATTAAGAAAGGCCTTTCATGTAAGTTGCTTGCTCTCTTTCTTTGATTTTTGGAGATAGATTAACATGCTTGTTCCTATGAAGGAAAGGTTTGCACATTAGGTATGTAGATTGGGCTTTATCCCTTCTTTGTTGCCCATTGTTTGTTCTCTTCTCTAAGCCCAAGCAGTTGAAACTTGACTTAGATTAGTTTATGTTGGGTCAAATTAGTTTCAGATCTAGCTAAGGGTTCTCGCCCACCTATGTAGGAAATAAACCCTAGGATCCCTTCCCATTTGCTTGTACATCAAACTGAATTGGGTAATGAATCTAATGTGCGTTGATTGATGGTTGCATTGGGTTCAGGCGAGGGTTGGTTAGGCTAATACTTTTGTTATCTACTTTCTTTTTCTAGCATGTAGACTAATTAGATCACCCAAGATAAAGAGGGCAATAAACTAGCTTTGTTTTCTATGTTTTGAATCAGGACATCCCTTGGCCTGCTGGAGGACATCTCTCCTCCAAAAAATCAAAAGGAAAATGTTGAAAGTAGGAAGAGAGATCTTTCTTTTGGCAGAATATGTGTGGACCCCAACTACAAACCCGGAGACACCTATGTTGGTCCCATAACTTGGGAAAAATAAAACCTAGTGTTTTGTTTGCACACTTTTTCTCGTTTTTTCAACAATAGCAAACAACAAACCCTAAGGCAACCCTGTTGGGCCCATAACTTGGGCAAAATAAAACCTAGTGTTTTTTTTGTACACTTTTTCTCGTGTTTCCAATAATAGCAGACATGGAAACAAAAAAGGGTTTAAGAGCAGATATTTTAGTAGAAATTTGTTTTGGGCAGACAACAGTAACATCAAAAGACTAAATCACCCCTCTGAGTGTTTTCTATTCAATATGGATGAAATGATTAGGAACTATAGGGCTAAGAAGAAGAGGCTGGCTAAAAGTACTAAATGATGATGTACATGAATATTTTAATATTTTAATATGTTTGTTTTCGCTGTAAATATTTCAATAGATTTATATCTTGGGCTGGGGAGTGAGAGTGATGTGAGGGGGGCATAATTAGATATTCCACTTTCACATGGTTGGACCTGTTCAGTATTGAATAATTTATTGGAGTCATTTAATCTTGGAAAAAACCTCCCTCGATCCAACATAGCAACAACAAATTCAATGTTGACCTTGTTGCTACTTCAAATCAAAGGAGGCAGTTTGATCAAATATTAGATGCATGGCTCCAATAAATTATTCGTGAAAAGAGGACCTCGATGAAGTCGTTCAAAACTCGTAAAATGCATATTAGAGTAAATAATGCGCTACAAATATTACTTATATTGATTTTTAGCTATATTATAGGGCGTTGAATGATTTTGTAAGGTACTTTAAGATCTTTCTTCATCGATTGAGTGAAACTCAAGACTAACAGAGGGCCATAAATCGGAAGAGAAACACGCGGGGCCAACCACTCCAACTGTACTGTATAATTTTATATGGCCATCACCAATGGTCCTCCACCATGCATTTCGAGAGCTCTTACTATTACAAGAATAGCGAGGTGTCAAACCATATTACTGCATTTTATATTCATGAACTTCTACGTACCAATGTGACGCAAAACCACTGGACCCGTATGAGCAATGGCGTGCCCTCGAGTTTGCATCGATTATTGGGATGAATTGCATCTTTCATGAGCGCAGTTAAGGCACCGCCAACACCAAGATCATCAGCAATAACTGGATCTCTTGCCCTACTATTTCCTATCACCATTTTCCTAAGACTTTCTCTCGTAATACCACAAAGAGGCGTTATGGGGGCTAAACAACCATGATTTCATTAGCTACAGATATATCAAAACTACTTTGTCTTACCATTCCTTTCTCATCCGGGCCTTGACCAATTGTAATTTTCCTTAGGAAATGTTCATTGACATCCATAACTCTTCTCAAAGTAATGGATTCCAGATCTATATCAAGCCTAGAAAATTTATTTACCTCCTCGTGGGTGAGATCATTAGGATCATCTTTATGAATGCCCAGTTTCTCTAGGCGTTTCATCATGATTTTTGCAAAGTCCGTTTTCCTTCTTTGTTTATTGGGCATAGTCTATTAAATAGTGCATTGTCTTATTGGGTCGTCTAATGAAAAATCCGTGTATCAATATCAGCTGCAAGAAGATTGTTTGCGGCTGTAATAGCATGGATATCTCTTGTCAAGTGTAAGTTGAATTCACCATGGGAATGACTTGAATGTATCCTCCCCCCTGCAGCTCCTACTTTTATTCCAAAGGTTGGCCCTTGACTCGGTTGTTGGAGGCATGTCACAACCTGCATCGGATAAGGTTAGTGTTTGCACTTTGCACACATATCGAGCCGACTAACTAAGAGGAAGAGCATGCGTAACCAAGAGATTACGGACAACCTTGAGGAAGTTGGTGCATCCAATGGCGGTAACTCTGTCCAACAAGGTGAAGTCTATCACGCCATTAATGTGCGAGTCTGAATCTCGATCAAGAGTCTAGGTTGGGTAATATCTTCCTTTCTCTTCTAATGAATTACCCATGCACAAGCAATTGAATTTCGATATATAACCATTGACCAACCTACGGGATTATACGGAAGCAAGATGTGACTAATTTGTCCTCTTCGGTCCTCCTTGGAATGAGCAATGCAATGCAATGATCAAATGCATCAATAACATATCTTCAAAAGAAAGGCCATCAATACAACAGCTAAAACTTATAAAAAGATGACTCCATGATCTTCTAGATCAAATGAAGTGAAACTTCTTAAGTGTTGTAGAGTGCAAAGTTTTGAAATTTCCACAATGTAGCCACAAGAACAGTGCACTGAGGTGTCAAACCACTGTACCCGCATTTTATATTCATGAACTTCTATGTACCAATATCAGCACCAAACCCTACCTCAGTCACAACAAATCCTTCCTGGCCTACTAACCGGTGCAATCTTATTAGGCTAAAATAGAAGAAATTTCCATGAGTAATATTGTGAGACCGACATGGTAAGCGGTGTGCCCTCAAGAGTTTGCATGAGTGTGGGATGAATTGCATCTTTCATGAGCACCGTTAAAGCCTTAGCCAGCACCAAGATCATCAGTAGTAACTGGATCTCCTGCTCTACTATTTCCTATCACCATTTCCCAAGCCTTTCTCTCATGTCCGCAAGAGAAGTTGTAAGGGCTAAAACGACCATGATTTCACTAGCTACAGGTATATCAAAACTAGTTTGTCTTACCATTCGTTTCTCATCCCAGGGCCTTGACCAATTGTAATTTCCTTAGGAAACGGTCATTGACATCCATAAATCTTCTCCAAGTAATGGATTGTGGATCTATGTCAAGCCTAGAAAATTTATTTACCCCCTCGGGGGTGAGATCATTAGGATCATCCTTATGAATGCCCAGTTTCTCTAGGCGTTTCATCATGATTTTTGCAAGAGTCTGTTTTTCCTTCTTTGTTTATGGGCGTAGTCACATTAAATAGTGCATTAATACGTTGGGTCATCTCATGAAAAATCCTTGTATCAATAGCAGCTGCAAGAATATTGTTTGCAGCTGTAATAGCATGGTTATCTTCTGTCAAGTGTAAGTTGAATTCATCCATGGGAATGACTGTATCCTCCCCCTGCAGCTCCTCCTTTTATTCCAAAGGTTGGTGCTTGACTTGGTTGATGGAGGCATGTCACAAACTGCATCAAATAAGGTTAGTTTTTGTACTGTACACACATATCAGAGAGACCAGATAACTAGAGGAGAAAGACTCATCCGTAACCAAGAGATTACCCAGACAAAGCTTCGAAGTTGGTGCACATCCAATGACATTAACTCTGTCCAACAAGGTGGGAGTCTATCTTCCATTGAATGTGCACCTAGTCTAGTCCTGTCAAGTCCAGGGTGGGTAATATCTTCCTTTCTCTTCTAACGAATTACCCATGCACAAGCAATTGGATTTTGATATATAACCATTGACCAACCTACGGGATTAGCCCTGGAAACAAGATGTGACTAATTTGTCCTCTTGAGTCCTCCTTGGAATGAGCAATGCAATGCAATGATCAAATGTATCAAGAACATATCTTCAAAATCAAGGCCATCAATACAACAAATAAAACTTATAAAAAGATGACTCCTTGATCTTCTAGATGTCTATTTGATGTTCTCGGTGAGTGGCTTCTTTATATTACATGAGAATGTGCCAAGGCATCTCTTGTTAGTTATAAAACCATTCTTTCATTGTTAGTTATAAAACCATTGTTAGTTATAAAACCATTGTTAGTTATAAGCATTATAGAGATGGCTTGATGAATTTGGAGAACGTTACAGTCATGCTATTGTGGTGGTATCAGTTGTAGTAGCTCTTTTTGGAATATTTGTATTCAAGTGGCCATTTATAGGTACTCGAGGTTAGTAAGAAACATATATGGCCCATGTTGGAGTGTGCCATATGTTGATTGAAAGCATCCATAGAAAAAGTGCTTCACAAATTTTATATTTTTAGTGTATGTCATTGCCTTGTACAAATTCCAAGAATTTAGTGACATACAAGTTAGGGTTCTGGATGCACAATCAAGTTATACCAAGTAATTTCCATCCTAATCCATAATCCATATCCCGATCTTCATAATCTTCATCAGCATCATCTTCATAGCTTAATTTATAGATATGGATTTGGATATTTAGATGTCTCTTTTACAAATTGCAACTTATTAGGATTTAGTCACTACTCAGAAAGGACTAGTTCCTTTGGTTTTAAAATTTCCTTCTTTGAGGGAACATATTTGAATTTGTGTTATTGTAAAAGCTCAAGTCCATTCTCCCATCTATTCGACACAAATTTTTGCAAACCGAGGGGCTTTCGTGTATGTTTGGACATTTTTCCATCGTTTGAAGAATGTTTACACTGAGAAAATAATCATTGAACTGTATTATTAGCACATAAGCTGCTACTTGGAATCATAATATGTGTAGTTCTTAGTAGGACCTAATCATGTCCTCATCATTGATATATTGATAGGATTGTCTGTAAGATATGTGTTTGAAATCTCTATATTCTCCTTTGTGAATCGCCTTTGTGAATCCTATGTCAATGACAAACAAGTTTCTTGACAACAAAAACTCTTTTGTATGGCACAAAAATCTATTCACCAAGAGAATAGATTTTGTGCCATACAGTTCATTTCTTCCATCTTGATATTCAGCTGTAGGGAATTCTGTCTCTTGGATTTTATATTAGTAGACTTCAAATATACTAATTAGGCAAAGATTAAATGGAATGATATAGATAGATGAATGGATTATACTTCTGTATTGAAACGGAGCATTCTTTCTTTGCTATATATTATATAATTATGTGATTTCTTGATTCATCATTAAGGAAAGAGCAATAACTCCATTTGTCAATGTCTCCTATGCGTTTCACTTTGACTGGCTGTGGAAGTAGTTTGTTCATGTTCATAATAAATTTGTAGATGTCATGTTTGATTGGAATTGATCCTCATTGAACTTTTATTGTCAGTATCATTTTTAAGCTCTTATTGGTGGTTTTCCATGTGTTTGAGGCTTCCAGGAATCTGACCTTATACCTCTTGTAAACTTACAAACACTATATCTTTGTTGAATGATCACATATTTTTTCTCACTGAGATGTTGTAAATAGGGAAAGAATTTGATATCCATGATCTCTAAGCATGGCACATATATTGTAGGTGTATGCACTATTGTTCCCTCAATTTTTTGTAGGTTATCAACAAAATTCATCATCTGTTAACAACCAAATGTAATGGAGGTTTTCCTATTTTGCTATTTTTTCTAGAATATCTGGCTGCTTTGTTAGCCCCCATTAACAACCAATCTATGATGGAGGTTGTCACCTTTTGTTTTTTGACATTATCTTGCTGATTTGTTATCTCCCCATTTGTTGTTGTTGACCAAACTTGAGGCAGTCCAACGGACAGCCCTTTATCTCCTTCAAACCATCTGTCATCTGCACTTGATGCCAATAGATGGATAGGTGACAAGATCAATGATTAAAGTGTGTGATGTACCTCACAGTAGTCATGGCATTCCATATGCACTTTGATGAGAATTAGTTATGGGTTGTTGCTTAGAGGTTGGGATGTGGTGCTGCCATGAAAACACCTTGGACAACGCCAATGGGTGTGAACCCTTGTGTGTATTGTGTGTGTGAGGGAAGGTGTTTGACCTCTCAAAATTGGTTTCTCTCCATCATTAATGGCACTTAACATGTCTGACAGGCCAAATTGGTCTAATTGGATGTTAATAGGATTCTTTGTCCTTTATATTTGCACTTTTCAATTTTGCACTATTTGTAATCTATCCTTACCTCTTTTGGGTTACTTAGTGTAAATTGATCACTTACCCACTTTGTTGGTAGCCATCGGTTGGACCTTGATTTAGTTATGTAACAAGTTGTTGCCACAATTGATCCCAATCTTTGGTCTCTTAGTATTTTATTTCAGACATAGTCAACTTTGATCATCTTCCACAATTTTGCACTCTATATATAGTACTAGAAATGAGTGTACAACTAAGTCGCAGAAAACATGGATTTCCCCTACCTACCATGCCTGGAAATGTGTTTGGTACACGCTGGAAATGTATGGAAACATATATCACTATTTTGAAATGTGTGATGAAATGCTGTAATGTGTTCCATACCATTTGGTCGAGTAAGCGTGTGTCATGAATTTTGGTAGTTTTACAATGACTATTGAGCTACTTGACGCAACTCATGTTTTGGTACTAGCGGTGTGACTTGAGGTGCGTATAAGGCAACAACGATTATTTAGGGTTAATTTCCTTTGGGAGGATCCTGACCCCCTAATATTGATGGTGAGAGCTAACATTAATTATCATTTCCAAAGGTTGACCCTGCTCTAAGGGACTTAATAATTGGAAGTTGTTTTATGCTCCTAATCTTGTCCTCAACTTTCTAGAGCCAATTCTAGCATAGATTCCCTACCAAGTGCAACAACACAACATAACCCATCATCACTCCCCAAGCACCCCACAACTTCTCCAATACAAGATTCTTCTATAGGGGTGTTTTAAGACCTTAGGTGATATCTAGAAGGCTTCTTAATTCTTAGGGTTAAGGCTGTCCTTTTGACACTTTCCTAGAAGTAAAACTATTGTCACATGAAAGGGAAGGACGAGGGCCTAACTAAGAGACAATTAAATTTTCTAGGGAAGACAGGTTTTGCCTTCGATATTGTAGCCCTCCTCTTTACCTCTCATAACGACTTCCACATATTTCTTGAACACCTCATCAATTGGTGGTAATTGCTCGATAATCCTCATATGGTTTGCATCAGAGGAAAAAGTTGAATCCACCATCCTCTCAACGAGAAAATATAGTTCACAAGAGTCAACTCAACCCCTAGGTTGCTTGAGATGGGGAATGATTGAGTTTTAATTAGAGAAGAGGGGTAGCTTATCAACTTTTATAACCTTTCTACCCATGACCCTTGTTGCTTACACTGGGTCTTCCTTGAGTGCATAAATATCCAACTTGGGAGAGTAAGGAGGAGAAATGGAATGAGGTGTAGGGCACTTACTATGGTTCAAATAGGAAGGCCCAACAACTTTTACTACTTTTTGGTGGTCCCGGTCTATCACTTCCACCTCCAATGAACTATAGACACATTGGTTGTGCCAGACTGGTTATCCATTGAAGATGGTAAGCCCACTGGAACACTTTTTTTCCCTCATCAATTGTTGCTTTATCCCTCACTTAAGCTCAAGTTCAATGGCCTTATTCCCCACACCATATTCTAAATTTTTAGTACCTTCACCCAGAGAACTAGCCTCCTTGGGTCTAGAGGTCAAAAATACCCATTTTTCTTTCTTTGGTGGGCATAGGGTTTCCCACCAAGGAATTTATACTTCAAGTGCCACAGTAACTACAACAAAAATGGACCCTTACATAGTCTGGAATTTGAGCATATCTCAAAGAGTCTGCAACCATTTCCACACTTTTAGGAAGCCAGCACACACCAAGTCCATTGCAACAAGAATGCAAACCCTGCCAGTTTCATAGTAGGCTGACAGTATTCATCCAACACCATAAAACTCAATCTGGTTTCCTATTTCCTTCATCATGTGATCATTCTACAACTCCAAAGGTAGGGTGGATAGCTTCACCCATATTGGATGGACTGACTCTTTTTGTCCTGAAATTGAAGTAGTGTGTCCATTGTTTGAGCATTAACATTGATGAACCCTGGAACCAATGCCCCATTTTGACCTTATCTGCATCTTCCCCATTTTTTAAAACAAATGTCATCCACCCTTTAGACAGAATGTGAAATATTGGCATGTAACCTAAAGAAATTGCCCAGACTTAACTCATCTAGTCCTGCAGGGTTCTCACTTTTAGAACCACCTAAAAATCTTCCAACCAAAGCTTTTTTATGCATTGAGATGATTTGGCTCAACATGACATCTTCCCCAATAACTAGTTGGACCTTCTCCACCCTTCGCCTAATACATTTGCAGCTACACCTTGAACATTGACTCTTAATAGGTTGCTTCTCACTCTTTACATCCGAGTTTCCTTCCAGCTCCTCTAAATTGAGATCCTTTCTAACTTCATCAGGGTAGAAAGATTTTGATCCGCCTCCCTTCAATCGAAAAGAATCTACAAACCCTACTACAATTTTCACTAAAATTCCAGTAGCAACATTATCAAACCCTAATAAACCATTAACACTTACAGAGCGCATCACTTCAGACAGAGGGAATGAATGGTGGTTCAAATGACTACTTAGGAATGAGGGTCCGTCTACCCATGTACCATATCTACCAGTCATAACTTGCCATACATATTCACCTAAACTCTGATTGATGGCACTGACAATGATGCCCTTGGGATGCAGGATATTCACTTTTCCTAAGTTTGGAGGGGGTGTTGGAACACTCTGCATGCACAAAATTTTTTTTCCCTGCATGTCGAACAATTACATGCATGTACCTCGAACTGAACTGATGCATGTAACTAAAATGATAAATAATGCTCTGGAGGATAATTCTTATGTAGATAGGTCATTGATGTTGAAGTGACACTAGGATTGCATGCAATCCTGGGTGCTAAGAATTCATATCATCGGCATTAAATTTTGTACAGGCCAATGATGTAGTGGGTTATAAAATCATGATGTGTGAAATCTTTTGTGCTGAAATTGACAACTTTTTAGTTCTTTTCGAGTTAGATTGTAGGTTTGTTGGATTAGGTCTTGAGGAAGATGAATGGGTCAATGTGAGAAAGTGTGTGAGACGGCGTTCTCTTCCTTGTGAATCTTATGAATGTGTAGCAGTGCTTCCGGGAGACCTCATACTCTGTTTTCAGGTATTGTTTTAAAAATCTTCATATTGATACGCCTTAAGAAGAAATATGCACAATCACATTCTCGACTTTATAGGTTATTGTCTTTATGCAGGTATAGGTTGCTATTTGCATTGGATTGTTGATAGTTGTAGTTGTAGAAACATATATTGTTCCTTATCATTGTTTGCATCATTTTGAATCATTGTGAGAGAGCACTTCCATCAGCGGGGCCATTATATTCTTGGTGCCTACAATTCCTATATGATGGGTGCTCAAGCATAATGCCTATAAGAAACACCCTCAATCATGGAGATAAAATATGTTAGAACAGAGTGATTGAGATCTCCTACTAATGTTATCTTTATTAAATGAATTCTCAATATTTCTCTGCCTCCTACAAAGAATACAATCCAATCCATAAAATGGAGACATCTCCTCCTTTTATCCACTAATCCACTAAAACTAACTATCCTTAGAACACACAAATCATGCCTATTTTTATGCTACCACCGAGAATATTCAATAAAGGTATGCCCTATACGTACATTTTATAACTTCGTAGAATCATTATTTCATTTTTCTTTCACTTTGTTATGTATGTTGGGTGCTTCCATGCCCAATGCCAGTAGGCATTGATTTTAGTTTCATTTTTCCCTACTATCTGGCACGTCTGAGGGCTTCTAAGCCTGGTCTCTGATGTTAACCTCACCTTTGCATTTTTTGTCAGTTCCCCACAAGACTTATACTTTCATCACATTTCAACTGCCAAAAAGTAGTCATGAACCTATGTCTAGCCCTTTCAAAAGTTATCGGTAGTGCGCAAATCTGTTGCTAAGACCATCTAACTTAGGTTTTACGATCCCCTTTCTGAAAGTTATCATTGATGCTATAGCAAATCTGTTATACTAGACCATCTAACCGGTTTCTGATCCTACTTGTGACTTTTCTAGAATCAAGAAGAATCTTGCGTGAATAAGTTGGGCGTTTCATGGATAAGTTTATCATAGACTTTCCTCTTTGGATGGCTTGAAACTCCTTTTTGTTATGTTAGGCATCTGTGGTTGGTTTGAGCAGCAGGAATACCTACACCAGGCCTCTAGATGTAAAATTGTTTTCTGGGCTTTAAATAGGAAAACATGCAAGACAAAGATATGCCAACAAATTGATGGTTGGGGGAGAAGATATTTATTTGAGGAAAATTATTACACAGTGATGCAGGGCTCTAGAAGGAACAGAACTCTGCAATGTTGCTTGCATACTCACTTGAAAAACTAATATTCATGGGGTTGGTGGTCTTTACACAGGAGAAAGGAGGAGCATTAATTCTGAACTTTGGCATGCCTGCGCAGGACCTCTTGTCTCATTTCCACCAGTGGGTAGACTGGTGGTATATTTTCCACAAGGCCACAGTGAACAGGTAAGTACTTTTTAGATTTCCCGCTGTCAACTAGTCTCAATGACTGTATCTTTGGTTGATCTGATGTTTATTTAGAGAAAGAGGAAAAAAATAGGCACACATTCTTTCTTCACAAACAGATAGATAGAGAGATAGATTTTATTATAATTTTCCACGATACCATGTGGCCATATGAGACAAAACAATTACATTATGTGAAACATTTTCAAAAAGATTAAAGAAAAACATTACAATAAACAAAGATAGGGTTGTAATGGGGGGAACCGAATCATGGTCCCGGTCTAATCATTTGGCTCCAATATCCTTTGTTCATGGCTGGCTCCCCCATTGACTCTTTTTTCAAAAACCTCCTTGTCCACATCATTTCTCAACCAACCATTTCAATATGCAAGTTTGATCTCTCCCTAATTTGTGACTATTGTACAGAACATCTTTTTAAAAATGTTGCTTGGTTCTCCTTATTTCCAAATATCTAGCATAACCTTTCATCTCATGCCTCCTTGAGTTGTTCCCATCTTCCTGTTTCATATCTCAATCTGTGGGAGCTGGTTCTTAGCTGTACTATTGTTTGCTTTTCATGTCATGGGATGTTAAGTTTCAAGTAATTTTTCACTTTGATTTTCTCGTTTGCGTTGAAGTTGTCTATGTAGTATTGTTGTTTTCTTTTGATATTTCACCAAATCAATTTCCTACTTCTTTTTATTTTGATCCT
>SNQJ01S0269027.1:0-10846 GCA_010110895.2 Picea sitchensis
ATATTTACATCAAACACTATTGGGTCCATTACCCAAACCTTTGTGCTACGGGTCTTTCTTCAAGGGTTGACATCAATGACAACCAACCTTAATCAACAAGCCCTAGTTCCACGGGGCCAAGTCTTACCCTATGGGGGTTGGGTCAATGCCTGGAATCGCCCCCCACAACACCCATGGCACCCAACCATCCCACACGGTTTGGTTGGGCGTTGTGGGTGTCGTGGGGGGCGATGTTGGGCATCGCCCTAACCCCCAGGGGCTAAGCCATGGTCCCCACGGGACTAGGGCTT
The DNA here is from genome assembly GCA_010110895.2 of Picea sitchensis. Taxonomy (NCBI): domain Eukaryota; kingdom Viridiplantae; phylum Streptophyta; class Pinopsida; order Pinales; family Pinaceae; genus Picea; species Picea sitchensis. The sequence continues at coordinate 291 of SNQJ01S0269027.1, forward strand.
ATCCCCTAGGGGATAGGGTGATGCCCGACATCACCCCTATTGCCTCCCATCATCGATGCATATTTGTTTTTAATTTGTTTTTTTTTTTATAAAATTTTACATATTTTTAAGTTTTTTAATAAAAATAATAAAAAAAAATTGTAATTTTATGTTTTTTTATGTTTTTTTTTTTCAATTTTGTATTAATTTTTGTGGTTTAGGTGTTTTAATTTGGTTTTTGTAATATATATTTTTAATTGTTTTTTAAACCTTTCTAAAGTTTTTGGGTCGTAAATTTGTTTTTTACCCTTTTTTTTTGTTTTTTTCCTCGTTTTAGCTTAGTTTATATATTTGTTTTATTTTATGGTTTTTTTTCCTCTTTAGTTTTTTAAGTTTTTCTTTAATATTTTTTATTATCTAAATTTTTTTTTTTTAATTTTATATAATTTTTTAATTTCAATTCTTTTATATTTCTTAGTTTTTTTAGTTTTTAATTTAAAAAAAATAAATTGAATTATATTTTTTGCTAAATATTAAAAAATAGTGTTATTTAACTACAATTTTTTTCTATGTATTGAAATAAAGGTAAACAATGTGTTAAAAATGGTGTTTTCCACTATATTTTAAAAGTATGGAACAATAAATTAATTAAGGAGACACAATTATATGAAGAATCGTAACTTCAAAAAAATAAATGGTAAAAAATATTTTTAATATTGAAAGAAGCATGGAAAAATGACTAAAAACACCGTTGAATAAAAAAAAAATTGAAAAATTTGAAAATAAATGAAAAATAAGCATTGAAAAAAAATGTGAAAACATTGTGGATCGAAAAATTTAAAATATCGAAAAACCACCTAAAAAGGGAGAGGGGGTGCTACCGGTAGCACCATTTTAAAAAACGGGGTAAAAAATTGGACCCCCCGAAAAACGAGAACTTTGTAGAGTTCTCATTAAGTTGGTAACTATGTTGTTGTAGAGATCAAAAGCATCGGTGCAACCTTTGCCTATATGAACCGCCCTTCCATCAATGCTTTCCTTGGTTGCGTTCCTTTCATCTATTGTTGGGTGCGTGAATTTCGGATTTTTCCAAACGGTGGGAAAATTTAGTTTTTTTTAGTATGTCGCAACCATGCCTCCCCGATGACAAATTGTCCAAGTAGTCTCCTTGTTTCCTCATAACTTAAGTTTTCACCGGTTTAAAATTTAAAATTGAGTGAAATTTTAACTGTAAAAAAAAACTTATGCGGTACGTTCAAGGTTCTCGGCTTGCACCGTGTATGGTGCGACCTGTAAATTTACAGGGCACACTACATACCTTGTTAGAATTCTCGGCAGTGCGTTGGTAAACATAAATGCACCGATACATCCATTTAACAACACACTGAAGAACATCATTTAACTAGTGGGGCGGTGCGTCAAAGTACATATAACGCATTGGGGTGTTAAAATACATAGCGCATCGCCCTTATCAGATATATTTTACGCAGTGCGTTGGAAAACATGTGCACCGAGGCATTCATGTTTACCAAACGCACCGCTGAGAAATGTAACATTGTGTTGCAGTGCAACCAGAAATGTTTTTGGTGGCACTGTGTGCGGTGCGATAGTAACAACCAAAATGCACCGTTATAAAGTTCCATACTCAAAAATTTGTTAAAGTTTATGTGACGGTGCGACTATGTTAGTTACATGCACCAGTGCATGTAGGGAATGTAGACGCACCACTTTTTTTTGCTAATTTTAAATAACTTTTTACCTACTTTAAAATTTTAATTTGTTTTTTGGTTTAAGCAGTGCGTATGATAAACGTAACGCACCAGGGCCTATTGTTTGTAGTGTAGCGCATCGGTGTGGTACCATTTTCCAACACATTGCATAACACAGTAGAACATTTTTGTTCGGTGCTTTAGTTTACACTGACACACCGGTCACAATGATGACAATATATATGGGCGCATCGCTAACGGTGCGTGACTGTTTTTTTGGCGCACTATTAATGCAATTATCTTATTTTTTGAAGGAAGTTATTTTTCTGTATTTATAGATAAATTTACCATTCAATAGATTATTTTAATGTTTTATGTATGAGTGAGGTTGATGTATTTCATATGTTAATCATGCAGAGACGTGAGCAGAGAGAGAAGCAGCAGCAGAGGGTGGACATGTACAATGTTGTACGGGAATGGGAGATGAGGGAGAGGGAGAGGGATTTGTACCCTTGGCCTATTACTCCAACGACTCATGCTCTCTTGAGGGATGTAGGCCTCGTTAAGTACTATGAAGAGGCTACATCCCTTAAGGGGCACTCCAGGTTGTTGGTGCATTTGATTCGTTGATGGGATGTCCATCGACAGGATTTTCGTATGGGTATGGATCAGTGGTCCATCCCACTGAGGAGGATGTTTACTTTATCACTGGGCTATCTAGGAGAGGAGAAGATTTTACCCAGTTCTCAGATATCCCAGTAGGTGTTGTCACTGAGAGTCAGCTCATGTACTCTCAGCGATATATTTGGGTTGAGGTACTATCCCCAGCTGATTTTCAGGTGTCTGGTGGACAACTGAAAATCGCCTCTTTCGGTGCAGAGAAGGTTAGGTGCCTCTCATTCTTAGTGACTACCATAGCCCATTTTACCAGTGATGGGAAGTGCATTAGTTGCCCTCTTTTGTATTATGTTGATTCGTTGGTACAATGGCCATGGTGTATCAAGTGGTGTACCATTAGATATTCTTCATCCTTATTGTTATATTAAACCTGTTCTTCCAACTTTTGATCACATTAAAACTTTTGTTCACAACAGTCCTTCAAAAGGAGCTTAGTAGGGTAACTTATTTTACAATAAGAATGAAACATGACATGAAAATCTTTGAGTGAAAATATATTGTCAACAAGTAAAGATTTATACCATAGACGAGCATCTCCATCCAAAGAGATCATGAACATTTTCATGACAACATCTTCATGATAAATTCCCAGTTGATTCATGCACTCATGAAAAACTATTAATTGTTGTGTTGTAAAATCATCGTTCTCTTCTCTGAATATTGGAAGACAGTCTCTCCAGTCTTTTGTGCTAGGCATAGCATTAGGAAAACCAGGAACATCTGAAAAATCCAAAGGAGCATACCTTCCAGTGGTCTTTGCAGCAAATATTGAATTTGACATTGAAACACATTGGAGTCACCAATGAAATCATAATGGATTCACCAGGTGAATAGCCATACAATCTATGTCTGATCCTCGTTCACCTTCAAGAATCAGATTTGATTTTTATAAAACCTCGGGGAAAATATCGAACCTTCATCCCCGACAACGATGCTAAAAAGAATGTTGTAACTTGAGATGGTTCCTAGTTTCTTAGAAACCATGCCAAAACATATTTGAACCTAATTTAGGCCACAAGCTGGGTCTTGGACCAGAGGGGAATCTCTCATATGATTTAAAATTATTGGCTACCCACTATCACTAAGCAATAACTTTCATCATTAAACTCATGTGCCATATTTAAGTGAATTAAAGAAAGGATAAGTAGGGTTAAGAAAAGGAATGGAAGAGGACTATATTAATAAGATTGTATCTTCAAATATCATAGGCCTAATCCATTGGGCATGGGATCTCATCTAACAGATCACTAGATATGATAATGAAAAGGTGGAAGAAATGAGAAAGACAATAAATCGCAGAAGTAATAGAAGGAAAAAGCAATCTTTGTCATTCCAAAATGAAGAAAGTAGTTTTGTTGAGCATAATAAAATGAATCCAACAAAAATCAGATGCATGAGTTGAGTATCGGACAGTAATTTCAACGGAAAACATATGAAATTATCTAAATACGTTAACAGTAGTGGTGGTCATACCAAATTTCATGTTTACAATTACATTCAAATAGTGAGAAGAAAACAAAGATGTAACATGAGAAGCTTTAAAAACTGAAAATGAAAGAGAAAAAGGCTCTAGTGTGAATGATCTATGAATCCATGAATTATTTCTCTATTTCAAATAAAAAAATACAGTATCCTTATAGACTTCATTGCAAAGGAAACAGTTCATGTGCCAAAACTCCCAACCTACCCCTCTATTTCCTAAGTCTTCAATTGCTTCTTTTATGGTCCTTCACATGCGCAACTGATGCCTTCAGATCTAGTACTATTTGCTCAATTGTTTCCTCAACATTATCCATAAAATATTCAAAAAATTCCTTTTATATTGGATCAATTGTAGACAAGTGTGCCCCCCAAAAGTGTATCTCTTAGGTATGTCAACAAATCAATATGGTTGTTATAGAGGTCCTGACACTTTAATTCATTTAGTTGTCCTGCTTCTGCTAAAAAGTAGAATTATTTTTTTATTCCTTGCAACTTATTGTTGCCACTTGGTTTCCACCAGGTTTTCTGAAGCAATATTAAATATATATCAATCTCCCACTCTAGAAAAACAATTGAGGATTTAACTTCTCCATAAAACTCTATGGCAATTTCTAGTTTATTTCGGTGCCCTAATGATATATATAAAATTTGCACTAAGCGATGATTAACACTATCATTAAAATTTGAATCTTGCCTCACATTTGCTTTTCCTATATTATAATTAATATTATGAGGAAAAACAAATGTTATTTCTACCATTGATAGATGTTCTTCATGTATATCGGCAATAATAGTTCATGGAGCTCAATTATATTCAAAAAAATAAATAACCTCTCTTCAATCACCCTTGATTTCTCATTTTCTTTTTAGGTTGTTGATGTCAACATATCCGCTGGAATGTTTAGAGTAGTAAGTCTCTTCACCTGCTGGTCCTACTCAAAAACTCTTTCTCAACAATCTATATGTCCTTTAGTTTCCACTTTGCCAACATTTTGAGCATAAACTGTTGATAATATACAAGCTTTTTAATTTTGATTTCTACCAATTTAATTTCTTTATGGCTGAACGTTCTTTATAGATAAAAAATATCACTAGTCACTGGTGGAGAGTGGGATTTTGGCATTGGTTAATCTTCTATAATTTTATGACAACGCCCATGGTATTTTGTATACGGGTCACTAGTATAACAAGCTCTTTGAAGCTCTTTGTATCCTCCAACTCCTCAACATTTGTATGACCTTTACAAATGAAAATTAGCAGTAATATGTGTGCCCTAGCCACATAATTCCATTATGAAAAACCATTCAATGGGAATTGATGTTGGGATTTCTATTTATTGGGCGTTTTTCCAATCCGGCTACACATGTAACCTAGCAAACTTCTCCTTGTAAAAATAGATGTATCTCCTAAATCACTCATCATTTTCAAAATATGCTTGCACATTCCTCAATTCGGGCCATCCTACAAAAAACCCATGTTTTAGATTTCTGAAATTCATCTTCGTTTGCCCAGAAACTATGCCCGGAATTGACTTCCTAGATATCTCCCACATGTCATCATTTTGTACATTACGGGGGGTGTCTCTATGTTTTTTCAAACCATATAGAGGGGGGACACAATTTCCCAGGAACTACCATGTCAATAGAGTTGGAACCACAGTTAAGTTTCATAGGCCCCCTTTCTTTATTAACAATCGAGCATGTTGAGGGGTTGCAATCAATAAAATTCGTTTGATCTTTGTTTACATAAGTCGTTGGATCTAGAGCTTATCATTTGGCGGTTTAATGCTTGACACTAATGAATTTTCCTCTTATTCTTGGAAACATGGATTATGTTTGGAACCTATGGTTGAGTTTGACTTAATGGGCGACCAAGTGTCGATAATTTAATGTATAGTGTATAGGCATTGTATGACGAGACTTTGCATATGAATTGGGCATAAGACTTGACTCAATAAGAAAATAGGTGATCATTTATAACAATAAATTAAAATGTGCAAGGATGAAGCCAAACACCTTTTGTTTTTTATAAAAAAGTCAATCTCTTGTATTTAAAGGCTTAAGTCAAGAGATTAGCTTAAATATAAGCAAATCATTATGACTTTGAAATGGCATATCTTCGCGAGAAGGCAAAAAAATTGGCAAAATTTTGTCATAAGAGTCATGGGTAATATTTCTAGTAGGTGGGAATTTAGACTAAAAATAACTTTGAGACAAATGATGAGGAAACCAAATTTGCGATAATTTTATCAAATGTCAAAATTTTGGCGATGTCGATTTATGTTACAATAGGTTCTTCCATCACTCTTTTTAACCAAGGGAAAAAATTGTGATATTATATTTCTAGTGTACAAATTGATATTACATTCAGATCCAACAATTGAACCAAATAGATTAGATTATGCAGTTGGTTGTCATTCTATTGACCAAGAAGCAACAATAAAGCCTATGGTTTACCCATCATAAGCAAGGACATGCTTCTCTATGTATTTCTATTTTTTCACTTTATTCATCGTCTGTTGATGACAAGCCAATTGTTGTATGTTTCTTGGTAATCCAATACACTAAACATGAGCCAAGTTTAAATACATAACTTTTTGTAGACTTCATGTCTACAAGAGATCCAACCCAATCTACATCTATGTAAATTGTTAACACAAAATTGTCACTTCCACAAAGTTACAATACATAATCAATAGTTCCTTTTATATATTTAAATATCCTCCTAGCTACCTTCTAATGTGACTCCTTTGGAAAACTAAAAAACCTATAAACCATATTTGCAACAAAAGTAATATCATGTCTTGTATAGATTAGGTATATGAGACTTCCTACCAGCTAATTGTATAAAGTTTTATAAATGACACGATCATCTTGACCTTTTGTAAATCTGATACTTGTCTCCATGGGGGGGGGTATTGATTGGTTTGCAATGATATCAATTTTACTTTTGAAAAAGTTTACTAGCACACTTTTTCTAGGATAGAAAACACATATCTTGCTCCTACCAAAACTCAAGTCCCAAACAATAATGTAACAATCATAGATATGTCATTTGAAATGCTTGACTAAATTCACCCATCATTGCAATAATGTTATCTGACGAAGAACCTGTAATCGTGAGGTCATCTACATATACCATCATCACCACAATACAAGCACCAACAAATATCACATATAAATTGGAATCATTTCCAAAAACCAATTTTGATAAAATAAGCATAAAGCTTGATGTGCCTATATCTTGGGGCTTGTTTCAACCCATAAAGATATTTGACCAATCTGCATACCTTAATTTCTTTCTCTGTAACAACAAATCCTTCTATTTTATCTATATAGACCATATTCCTTGCATAAATCCCCAAAAGAGAACCAGAGAGGTGTTGATAAAAAAAAAAAAAAATTACGGTATTTCAGTCAACCTCATGAGGATAAATCCCTCTATGTTTTTAAAGAGGTGGTACTCCTCTATTTCAAATAACACACAAGAACAAATAAAATTCTTGAGAAAGGACCGGGAGTATTCTTGAACTAAATATTCACATGCAAAGAATACTTAAGAAATGACCGAGTATCTTGTATAAAGTAAATATTTACAATATGTTACAAGATTATAAACCAAAAGAGTATGCAATAAAATAAGATGGCATTTCCATCATAGCATTCATCAAAGTGGAACACGATATTCGACAAAAGGGAAAATAAAGTGTGGACCACATATGGAAGAGAACTTTAAATGATGATTTCATTAAACACAAAAAATATTTTGATAGACACACATCTGAAATCGCATGCTTAAATTCAAAGTATTGAGATATCCATGATGTTATGTCCCAAATTAGTTCTCTGGGAACCTCAAAAAATAAAAGATGTATTTAAATAAATAAAGAGTATTGTCTTGGATTCAAATAAAAGATTGTGTTTGTCCTTCAAGGAGGAGTGGGATGGGGCTCCTATGGACCATTAAATGAAAGAGAGGTCCATGGAAGACAAAATAGAAGCAGTCAAGGGTCAACCTTGAGTTTCACAGGTTACTGAGAACAGAAAAGGTGAAATGACAAATGACTACAGAAGAAAAGATGGCAAGGGAAAGAATAGGGTTACTACTTGACTTACTATGATGGAAATATTCTAACATTTTACTTGCTTTCTAGAATGTCCTTTATAGGTGGTTGTTGTTGTGCTAGAGGTGGAATAATTGTTGTAACCGCTTCATGTTGATTTGTCTCGGTGATCTTAACCATTCTTCAATGTACTCTCTCATCAAAACAACCGTTATTTCATACTTGGTTTTTATCTCAAATAGTTTATTCTCCATTTCTCTTAATTCAAAACTTAGTTGGTGTAATTTGTCCTTGATATCATCATTCTTGTTATGTATCGAACTAGCAACTTTCAACTTCTTCTTCGGAGAATTCTATTCATTTGGTGAACTCACTCACCCATGCAACTTTAATGCTTCAAGTTTTATACTAATTTCTCTTTAAACAAAAGTATTGTGTCCATTAATAAATTTGGGTTGTCGAGTTCTTTTGTAAGATCCATGAGCTTTAGAAAAAGGTCACCTCTTTTATTTTTCACAACATCCAACGCATTCACATTTCCCTTAAACTTTTAATTCTTTTCAACTAGTAGGCATTGATTTGATTTATTCGGATACTAGAGGGAAGGTTTTGTTATCTTCTATGGGTCACTTAAACTTGAAAATTTGGCCACAAATGATCCCACGACTTCCTTGTAAAAACCTTCATCGTTTTCTAGATCCTTTTGGAGATATTCTTTGAAATGCATAATCCTCATAGAAAATTTGGTATAGCTCTATGCTAGCTCCCATATTTATTGGATTAAGTCTATTCTTTTTTTAATTCCATCTCCAACATACTTTCTCACTGCCAACAACAAACTGGATGAACCTTTCAACTTATTGCTTCTTTCTGGGGCGTCCTTTAGGGTAAGTGTTGGTTGAATTGTGGTTAATGACTCAACAAACAATGGTTTTGGAATCAGAGTTGTCTCTGATTCCTTTATTTTTTCTTTTACAATTACATTTTATTTTTCAATATTGTAGACGGATTCATTTGATGCTTCTTCGGTTGCCTCATGAAACTATACAATTTTTGAAGGTGCAACCCCATGGAAATCAATTTCCATTTTCCATTTTCCATTTTCCATTTTCCATTTTCCATTTTTCATACACTTTCTTGTTTTTCATGTTGAATTTCTCTATTAACATTTTTTTGGAATTTCTATTGTAGGCCATGTGGTTAAGTGTTACAGACTCCTCTTCAGATATTTCTAGTTCTTAAGTGACCAGAGCTTCAACAATTTCCTAGGATTCTAGCATCCGTTGTTCTGACCAGCTCAGTTCTTCGATAACTTCATATACATCCATTGCTTGAGGACTCTCTTCAATATCAGGTATTCCCAGTCATGTTTGTTGGGTCTCTCTCTTTCTCTTAGAATATATATGCACAACATGGGATTTTTCAAGATTTTTCTTCGTAGGGTCTTTGTCACCGCCATCATCTAAGTTTCTGATAGGTGTTTTCCTTATCTTCAAACCACTACTCCTTGGTTTTTTTTTTTTCCAGGGTACTTCTTTATGAAACACTGGGAGAATTGGGTTTTTTTTATTACATATTTGCCATGTTGTTCATAACACTCATTAGTCTTGGATAATTATTCTATATCATTCAGAGCTTCATCAACTGATGTCTCACATAGGTTTCAATTATCCCCTCCTCCTTCCTTAAACTGTTCATATTTAGTGAAATAAGAAGAATACCCTACCAAGGTCATGTGTGTAGTAAATAGATCATTAGGGTCGAAACCCTTCACACATTTAACTTCTTTCATGCCAAGTTGGTCAAATTGTCCTGCAAATTCATCCAAATATGTTTTACAATAATTTCTCCAAATCTCTAGAGAAATGGGTTAAACTACTTTTTTCTTTTTTCATCAAATAAGTGTGCCCAATACTTGTATTGTTTGCATACTTCTATAACAAAGTGTATGTCGGATACATAGAAAGGGAGTAAAAAAGGTTTCTCTTGGAAACCAAATAATCTTATAACACTAAAATCCTTTGTGGTCTCCAAAATTCCTTTCTCTCAGAGAAAGGAGGAATCCTCAATTGACGGTCTTGATGTGTTAGGGCCAAAGATTAATTTTTTAAATTCAAAGATAAAATTGTTGTCGATTGGGTAGAAATAATATTGAGCCTTGTGTCTCCATAAGGATGGATATCAGGAGGAGACTAGCTCCATCTTGAAGTAAACACTTATTACCCTCAACAAGTATTTGAAAACATGGCAGTTGGTTGTGGAAAAAATCAAATAAGGTGTCATGTAGAATTTTTGGGTCCTTTGCAAACCATCCAGTTGAAATAAAATTTCATTGGAAATAAGGCGGCTCCAGTCAATCAGGGTTTCTTCATGCATAGTAAAATGGAGAATATAGACAATATTTTTCGGCATAGAGGTCATGGACTCCAAGCCAATTATACAGGAAAAAACCAAGAAAATTATTTTTAAGGATACTTTAAGGAACTTACCTCAATCTTAGCGGCATTGGTATTAGCTCTTGGGTTGGCAAAATATTTTTTGAGGAGCTCTTCTCCTCCTATGTGTTCCTTGAGTAATTCACTGACTTCTTCACCCTTGAACTGCATGGTGGGTTTTGGGAGTCGCAACATTCTTTTGAAAACTAA
>SNQJ01S0269031.1:0-11455 GCA_010110895.2 Picea sitchensis
CAACAACTCATCTAAGAGGTTGTTAGCTTCATGATTAATTCATGGTAGATTCAAAAGTTAAACAAATGTTTCTTACCACCCCCTAATCCTTCTCAATGAAGATTATTTCTTAGGATGTAAGAGGACTCAATGGGAGAACAAAACAAATAATTCTCTGAAATAGTATCATGGAAAAAGATCTGAATATATATTCATTCAAGAAACAAAATGTGCAGGTACAACAATAGAAGATGTACTTGTCAGGTGTTGGACGTAAAGAAAATTTATATTTAATGACTCAAATGGAGCATCAAGAGATATTGATATTCTTTGGAACCCCACCACAGTGGTTCTGGAAAATTTATTTGCAACAACTTGGAAGATATCAGTCTATTATCAAGCCATAGGCTCCAGCAAAGAAGAATCCTCACAAATGCCTATGGACCCCAATCACCATAGGAAAAACACTACTTCCTAAAAAGTCTTTTAGCCTTGATAAATCAGATAGGAGAGAAATGTTGGATAATAGGGGGATATTTTAATATCATCACCTCTCTAGAGGAGAAGCAAGGGGGATTTAGAATATTAGACAAAGACAATAAAAACTTTCAAAATCTGATCGAAGATCTTCACTTAATTGACATTGAAGCTTGAAATGGCATCTTCACCCGGATGAACAAATGCTCAAAGTCGAATCAGGTTGTGTGCCAGCTATCTCAGTTCCTTGTTTCAGAGTCTCTAATTCTAGAAGGATATCTACTGCAAGTAAACATTCTCCCCAAAGCAGGGCCTAACCATTGGCTAGTTCAATTATGGATGGACACCATCTCTACTCCAAAGTTCAAACCCTTCAGGTTTGAAAAATTGTGGCTAACTCATCCATATTTTCAGGAGCTTGTCAATACATGGTGCTCACAAGTAGATACTACACATGGCACCTTAATGTATAAGTTTCAATAGAATTTGAATAGCTTCAAGCAAAGTATGAAAAGTTGGAACAAAAATGTTTTTGGCAACATCTTCCAAGCTCAAAAAGCTATTGAGCAATGACTGGAATAAATCCACAAGGAATACATTTCACATGTGCCTAACAAATCCCTGAAAACAAAAGAAGAGTCATTGAAAAAATAGTTTGAGGAACGATACCAGTAGAAGGAAACTCTATGGCCTCAAAAATCAAGAGTGAAATTGTAACACAATCGACCCCTAAATTCTATTTTAAGGAGTGGGGCATCATAATTTCATTTTCCTTAACTATCCCAAATCCTAAGTCTCGGATTTCTATCATGTCCTTCTCATCTAGAACTCTCTAACCACTTCCTCCACACTCAAATCTGAGATCCAGACTGGCAGATACACCCTTCCCAAGTGCTTTCAGATTTTATTGGCCAAAGGCCATGTGGCGCCCACGTGGATCCACCTCACATGTATTGTCTCCAAGTTTCTTCATCCACGGTGGAAGTCCATCCCATGACTGGACTCAATCTTCATCTATCCCACAGGCATATAACACACAGGCCAGCAGGGAATTCAACACTTCGGCGTTGACGGCCTCTTTAATGTCTATGCATGAGACCTCCCGTAGTCCCGAACTCCCGAAATCCCATAAAATTTCCGTGTGGCTCTATCCTTTGGGTATTTTGGTATCTCTACAATACTACACTAAAAATCCTCTGAAGTCTCGAAGTCCCAAACTCTCTGAGTTCTGGTCACTTCCCCAACCACTTTGGCTAGTCGGGCATGTACCAGGGTGTTGATGGGACCTAAATACCCTGACTCAATAGCAGGAACCAAACCCACCACCGAGGCCCAATTAGATTCTGCAGCATTTGCAATGGAATGGTTCTCCAGATCTTATGATCTGGCCAAATTATTGATGAGCTTTTGTGTTTTCGAGTGAAGGCTCTTCCTTCACTTGGGATAGTTCTTCTCTGTATTCTCTCTTAGATGGGGGCTGGTACGAGATATGAAAGCCAGTATAAACCAACTTGACAAAGACAGGACAAAAGTTTTAACTATTGGGAAGGGGTCGAGCTTGGGATAACCCGCTGCTCGAGCATCCAGACAATGATCTTATGCTAGAGGGCCTAGTACTAATACTCTAACCAAACAAGCATTTGAATACTGTATGAGAAAACTACCTAACAGAAAGAAAACATATATGTAATCAAGATCATGGTAAGAAAAATAATTCATCTACCAATAAACTCATCACATAGCTGAGGTAAACTACTTAGCATAAATAAAAATAAACACATATGTAATCAAGATCACGGTAAGAAAAATAATTCATCTACCAGGACATTCATCACATAGAAGCACACCAATTTACTTTCATCATTTAGAGAAAAGAACATCAAAACATTGAACCATATAACTTGACAATAGAATTAATTGTTCTTACTCATTCACTGCAACATTCATGGAACAAGAAAGGAAGTAATTCTTCTCCAACTCCAATCACATACATGTGATGAAAAATAGCTCATCCTTGGTCCAGAAGGGATTCTTAATTCATAGCAGTCTCAAAATAATTATCAACAACCAAAATAAAATCCTTGTTACAACAACCATCGACTCCTTGACCATCGATCGATGTCCCTATTTATAATATACAATCTTAACAGTAATTAACGATAAAATACAATTTGAGCTAATCATAAATTTCCACGTGGCGTTATCATCTAACAGTCTTTCAACATTCCACCCAAGTTGTTTCTTGAAAAGGGTGGGCTCTTTCATAATCAGACCATATGATAAAGAGTTCTTCACAGGTGTTGGCCCATGGAAATCTGTGATGTTCCATTGGAGCCGCATATATTTCCTTGATGTCTGTTGCGTGCTTCCAATACTTTGCGAGGCTGAAGTTCAATTACTGAAGCATGGTTCTGGATTTGATTGGATGTCCTACGAACTGTTGTGCTTGACCTGGCTTTGCATTAGTGACCCTTGCGCATTCTTTGACCCATAATGCATCTTGCTCGTAGCATAGCTTGATTATTTCATTTAGGTTGATAAACATATCGGGGGTACCATACTTGGGGAGTCTGATGTCTATCATTATTTTATTGATTTTATCCCAGTGCTTCTCACACCTGGCCCATTGTTCTTGGATTTCTTTGTGTGGGATTTGAGACATTTTGGCCCAGTATTTGGTTGATCGCTTCATGCGATTGAGACTGATTTTACTTACTAGCTGAATGTCATGGTCTTGTTTTTCTCGGCCTTTCTGGACTGCCTCAATAAATTGGAGCCTCTCCACCGCCTGTTGCGCCTTCTCATACCATCTCTCCATTTCCTTACATGTTGCGAGTGTCATGAGAGTGTCTTATTGGAATTTGGATATATTCGATATTAACATATGTCTTTCCTTCTTGAACTCATCGTAAACTTTACCGAACTCATCTTTTAAATACACAACTGTCTGTGTAACACCCTTATAGTAATTGGCAAGATTGAGCAAGTGTTCGAGCTCCTTTTTGGCAGTGGCAAGTTCCTTTTCATCTCTCTTGGATCTATCCTGGGTGGCCTCTGAGAGGGATTTTTCCATACCAATCAGCTCAAATGTACGAGCGTCTATTGTATCGATTAACTTCTCCTCAGTGACGACTATGATGGACTGATCCAGGGTGATTCTTCTCTTCTTTGCAAACATCTATACGATAGGCTTTCTCTTTTGATCATAGGAAATCACATATATGTCTACGAACTCATCTACCAGGTCTGGTATCTGTTGATTACCCCATGTGAGATTGTTTCCCAAGTTCCCGCAGTGTATATTTGTTCGAGATTGGGCTCTCTAAATTCTTCGCTCTGCCTTGTAGATCCAAATTCTACTTGTTGCTCACTAGGTATCTGGGTATTGGGCAGGATAGAGGTGTCGAGCATAGACTTGTCACTTACTTGCTCATCGATCGTGGAACTGCCAATTTATTTTTGTGGAGGATCGTCACTTGAGCCTACATCTATTTCCGGTTCATCGGACTTTCCTGTATTGATATTACCTTCAGCTTCAACTTCCTTATGTGGGACTCCCTGGTCCTGAACCCCAGGCCCAGCAGAAGAGACCTTTTCGGGACTTGGGGAAGGGGTATTTTCGGGACCTTCATCTTCTTGGATGCGCACCGAGGTACCACAAGAGGGATCCGTGCTCTCGTCATCACTGTATATGTGTATAAGCGTTCTCAAGGGGTTGGGCGCTTGTGTTTCTATCAACACCCGACCCTTCTCTGGATGAGTTGTTCCTTCTCTCGAGGGATCAATTAGCGATATCATATATTCAGGATTTCCCGACCCATTGGTGCCATTGGCAACTGTGAGACCAGGATCACTTGGTTCTATTGGGATGCTTCGGACAGTAGTTGAAATCCTGGGACTTATGGAAAGATGCGGGTTATCCTTCATCCATTTCATTAGTAGCTGATCTTGCTGGTATAAAAGTGCGCCACTCTCTTGAGTTGCTTGATCTTCAGGGAAATCTCTGATTTCTACCGAGGATCCCTGATGAGCTTCTGCGATCTCAATGTCTTCTTGGGGATCATTTGTTTCTTCCTCCAATTCATATGTTACTGCTGCTTCAGGGCATCGACCAACTCCTTGAACTGCTTGCTCCAAAAACATGGCCTTCTCTTCATAGCTCATAGCTCTAAAACTGGTTCCTCTAGGATTAGCCTTCCTGGTTGCCACCATATCCCGGTCTTGAGCGTTCTCGGTGAAAATTTCATCCTCAAACCGATCGTGGGCATAATGCCAATAGGATGATACATGTGACACGTGATGTAGGACCAATCCCTTGGGATCGTGTTTGTGAAATCGACCAGTTTGGAACCAAAATTCCAATTGACCTAGACCAAGTTGTTTAGCATGCACGGTGTCTTTGACCATGCAGAAGTCGATATGAAACCCATACGGTATGAAAGCTTGATTCTTGTCTTTTACTAAAGTTTCATTATATCCTTGTATGATGGTTTGATAGAAGATTTCTCCTAACATTAGTCAGTTGGGAACATAAACGGGCAAAAAATGTGGTTCCCTGTGGCACCAAAAATCCTGATGTAGGTTTCTCCTTCATCCAAATACCAGTGACCAATTTTAACTATGACCTTCTTTACTTCACCTGATAATCTAGGGCATTCTTTCTTAAAGAGAAAGAAGTAAATGGGCGCAATAAATTGATCACAGATAACAACATAGAATTTCTTGTACCTATTTTCCCACAAGATGTTGTAGTATACATAGACTACGAGCTCCCAAGGGTTCCAATTCAAGTTCATCCCGGCAAAAGCGTTCCTAGCGCAGATGACATCTAGTAGATACGAAGCCATGTAGAAGGTGGGGGTATCTCCCTCATTTGGTGCCTAGGCTTGTTTTATGCAGGTGTTCAATTGTTTAGAGATGATAGCAGCCCAATTGAAACCGGTGCCTAAAATGGCGACTGTAAAAACCAGAGGCATCCAAGCTTCTGAAAACCGGGAGCAGTCTTTCTCCCCATGCAATCTGCAGAGAAGGGTCATGAGGTAGGCATATGATTCCCTGAGATTGATCGTCGGGTACTAGCCAAAAGTTTAGTTCATGAATTTCTTGTCTTCCCTCCACCAGGATGCCATGATTTTGCTAGTGTCGTGAGAGGCATAAAAACTTAGCATGAAATCAATGCTCAACTTTTCTCCAGACTCATTGAGTTTGTGGTATTTCTGAACTTCTAATGGTAGGAAAACCCCGACGCATTCGCCATTATCGTCATTAATCAAACATTTATGTGCATCGGTGTGATCAATGAGCCACTTTAAGAGCTCGACGCAAGGGAAAACCAGAGACCGGCTTGCCACCATGTGCAGATAAGCCCTGCGAATATTTGGAAGGACTTCTTCATTGAGCTTCCTTATATTAGGGTCGTTGTGCGGAGTATATTCGAGGGGTTCTTCTTTCTTAATGTTCTTGAAGACTTATTCCCAGTGAGGAAAAGTTTTCTTTGCTCCAATGCTTTCCTCTGTATCCCTGAAAGATGGGGGATGGACAAAGGGCTCCTTGGTGATCACCTTGATGACGGACACCGGCTTAGGAGTGAACTCTAATTGCCTTGCAACTGTTAGGGAGGAGCCTTCTCCTATTTCCAATTCTTGCATCTTTGGCACCCATGGTGATTTCCTAGTGGATGGCTTCTTTGGAGGCATTTTCCCTGCAATCAAAGCCATCCTTAGAACACGTATACAAAGCAACATCGGGTGAGAACATATACAAATGAAGTGTAAAACCACAAGCGAACCCATACATGTAATGCTTGCTAAGATAACTGTTTAATACTCACTAGACTTTGGATGCTTCTTCTGGACTAGTGGCTTCGTTCTCCTGTTTGTTCCAAATTCCTTTCCGAACAGAGTGGGATCACATAAAATGACTCGAAAGAATATAACTAGGAGATACTACCATTCATATCAATTAGTTAATATGGGTGATAAATACAGATTTCAAAATAAATTGCTATCGGATTTCTGCCGTTGAAACTTAATTGGTTGACGGCAGAGGCACAGATGGAGATGCATTGTATCGGTGAGTTTAATGGTTCCCTTTTGATTCACACACGAGCTAGTAACTAATGTGCAATCTACGAATCAACTAAATCTTTGAATGCGAAGTACTTGACACAACTAGGGGTTAAACGTCACATCACGTCTTACCTTCATAAAGATCGGGGATCGACTACTATTTAGATGGTTTATCCATACTGCTATCTTCTTGATAAAACTCCTGATACCAATGATGATTGGATTGGTGATTAAGGGAACATTTTGAGCATCGGCGGTCGGTGGTGGAACTCCTCATTTGTGTGGTTCTCATGATTACACTTCTCTTCCGAAACTGAAAGGATCGGCCTTCGGCGAAATCTTTTCGGAGGTTGTTCGTAAGAAAGAAACACTACTATCGTCTGACGCCGACGAAGGTCGGTACTCAGCTACTTTGACTTCTCAAAATTATTTTTTCCACCTTAAGCTTTCACCGATGTTGAACTTCTCTAGGGAGTCAGGAAAAATCCGGGTCGTTGATTCCTTGAATAGTTGTTGTGTCTCTTAAGATGGTTCTTTGTTGTATGTTCAAGAGAAACTTAAGACATGAAACATATAATATAAGAGGATTATCAGTCTTAGACCAAAGCGAGAACAATCAAAGGTGGAAAAGAAGGTGGTACCCAAAAGGAAATGGTCACAGAACTTTTAGTGTTGAGCACTCAACAAATGGCGATTCACTAGGAGAACCCAGCATCTATGTTCCATGCAGCAGATATCTCCGGTGCTCCTTTTAACCGTATTAACCTGAAGTTATATATATATATATATTGGAAGTACTATTTTAGGGCTTGGTCGTTTACTGGGAGAGTATCAGGTTCCCCCCTCATATTTTGCAACCGGTAAGTACCTACCCCAATATTCTCAACCACCTGGAAAGGTCCAAGCCATAGGTTCTGAAACTTGGAATTTTTCCCTTTGAGTTCATTTGCCCTGTACCACTTCAAGACTAAATCTCCTACTTCAAAGTTCTTTTCCTTAGCTTTATGCTTATTGAACCATCTTTTCACTATCTATTGATGAGCCCAAAATTTGACTTAGCCTTTTCTCTCTCTTCTTCCAGCACAAGCATGGTGTTGATTCTTTGTTGCATGGCCGAGGATGGTTCTTCATTAGAATCTTGGGCCAACTAGAGAGATGGAAAATAAAGCATGTTTGGGAGGATGGCTTCCTATCCGTAGACCAGAAAGTATGGGAAATTCCCTATAGCTTCTTTGGGTGTGACCCTATCATCCCATAGGGAATTATGGAGTTGGTTATGCCAATTTATATGGTTATCCACAACCGTCTTCTTTAGTATCCTTACCAGATTCTTATTGGTTGATTCTGCCACACCGTTTCTCTGTGGGTAATAATTTGCAAAGTACTTGATTATGATTCCTTTGTCTAGAGATAACTCCGCCAATAGGGTAGAGGAGAAGTAGGTTGCATTATCAAAGACCAAAACAGAAGGAACACCAAACCTTGTAATTAGTTTTTGTTCTATAAATTGGATGACTATTTTCTCATTTACATGGGTCAGAGGAATGGCTTCTACCCACTTTGTGAAATAGTCGGTGGGAGTAAGAATATACTTGTGCAATTTTGACGAGTTGGGCATGATTTCTCCTATGATATCCAACCCCCGCTGCTCAAAAGGTCTAGAGACGGTTACAGGCTAAAGTGGGATTTCTTCCCTTCTCTCCTTGCCATCACTTATTTGACAAGTCTTACAATTCCTAACGTAAGCATGAGCATCTTTGAACAAAGTGGGCCAACAATAGCCGGCTCTCAGAACCTTATGAGAGGTGGTGTTTACTGCAAAATGTCCCCCAGTGGGGCCATCATGGATTTATTTCAACACTTTATTGGTGTCTTCGCGTTCAAGACACCTCAGCAATACCCCATCATAGTTGATCCGGAAGATTATCGAATTTATGAGGCGATATTGTGTAGATTTTAATCGGAGGGATCTCCTTTCTCTAGGGTTGAGGTTTTTGGGACAAGTCTCATGATGTAATAGATGAGCCAAATCCTTGTACCAGGATTCTGGTCCCAGGGAAATGTATGTTGCTTCACCACACCACAGTGTTATTTCATTATCCCACCTCGGATCTTGGTTTGCTTGATCTTGAGCTTCGGCTGTGAGCTTGCACAAACCTTGTCCTTTTACTAACTTGGCAAGTTTTATATCTAGATCAAATTCCTGTACTACCTCCATCCAGTTCCCTCTTATTTATCCCATTTCTTGTTGGGTAAACAAGGATCAGACTGTAGGGTGTGGCACAATCACCTTGGTGTGATTCTTGAGGATGTACGGCCTAAAATGTTTTACTACTTTATAGACCGCGTAGGCCTGCTTGTCTACGGTGGGGCAATTGAGCTTAGCTCCTTGAAGGTTGGTGCTCATAAATGAAATCGGGGCTTCGTTGTTGTCATTGTCCTTCTGAGTCAAAACGGTAGCTAGCGATTGGTCAAAGGAAAAAGTATAAAGGTTAAAGTCTCTATTGAAATCGAGACTTCGTAATACCGAGGCCTGGGATATGGAAGCTTTGATATTGTTTAAAGCATCTTTTCGTTCATCATCCCACTTAAACTCGAAATCTTTGTGAATAATTTTTTGTAAGGGTTTGATGATTTCGGCGAAGTTGGGGGTGAATTTCCTTACGAAATTAATTTGCCTGAAAAAAGACTGCATATCTTTCTTGTTATGGGGTAGAGGGAGTTGAGCTATGGATTTAATCCTTTCAGGGTCTATGAGAATTCCCGCTTGAGATATAATATGACCTAACAATTTACCTTTTTCAAAACCGAAGATAGTTTTCTTAGGATTGAGTGATATACTGTATTTTCAGCATCTTTCAAAAATTTGAGTTCAGTGCTTGATGTGTTCTTCTCTATTCTTCGAATACACCGTTACGTCATCTAAATATACTACCACACACTTACTTATAAGTCCCTAAAACGCCATGTCCATTTCCCTTTGAAAGGTCACTCCTACGTTAATCAAGCTGAAAGGCATGCGTTTATAGGTAAAGGTTCCCCATTATGTCCGGAAGGTAGTTTTTAATCGGTCTTCCTCTGAAACCAACACTTGGTTTTATCCTGAGAAACCGTCTAGAAGGGAGAAAATTTATGAGCCCAACACAGTCTATAGGAGTTGCTCCATTGGCGGGACGGGATAATTGTCTTTTTCAAAAGCTCTGTTGAGATTATGAAAGTCTATGCATAATCAGATTTCTCTTGAATTTTTCCTTATTGGAACAAGGTTCGCTACCCAGGAGGAATGTCTAACTTGGAAAATTATCTTCGCATCTAAAATATTCGTTAACTCTTGATACATGAGGGGTTCCAAGGATGGGTGGTACTTCCGGGGCTTATGATGAAAAGGTTTGATTTCGGATTTCAACGGGATGGTGTGTTGAATGATGCGGGTATCATACATTTTCAAATTTTTATGGGACCAAGCGAACACATCCTGATATTGTCTGAATAATTTGAGGTAGGATTTCCTCTCCTCTTTAGATATTGTTTTTCCAAGATTCATATACTTTGGGTTGTCTGGGGTTCCAAGATTTACAGTTTTGTGGAGGGGACAGGAGCTACCAGTCTTTGTGTTTTTAGGCCCTTTGAATTGTTCCTTTAGATCAAACAAATTCTCTAGATCCACTATCCCTTTTGGAATTGTGTGAGCCTTTGGTTTATTTGCGTCTTGACCCCCCCAAGAACTGGTTTCCGTTAGTTATTCTTGGAACTCTTCATCGTCTATAGAGATGTCTCTAAAGTTGTCTTGATTAGTCAAGAATCTTATGATCTGTTCATCCTCCTCAAAGACTTTCCAATTAGAAATATTATTAGGTACCGATGGCTTGCAGAGAAGTTCTACAGTGAATCGGGAGGCTTCGTAATATTCTAAAGGTGAGAGTCTTGAAGCAGCGATGGCTAAGGAATCAGCAAGGATATTCTTCGCTCTGGGGATCGCAATGATATTGAAAGCTTCAAAGCATTCTATCAGCCTCTGCACCTCCTGTTGGTAGTTCTTAAGATGAGGAGAGTTGTAGTGTATAGTGTTTCTCACTTGTCTAATGATGATTTTCGAGTCTCTGAACACCTTTAATTCCATGACATTAATATCTATGGCCTTCTCTAACCCTTGTACCAGGGCTTCATACACAGTAGTGTTGTTGGTGCACTCCAATTCTAGTCTACAAGACAAGAGATGGTGTTTACCCTTTTGATCGATGAGGATGCACCCTGCTCCCGAACCCTCTTGTGACTTGGATCCATCAAAATAAAGGGTCCAAATTCACGAGGGACGATTTCTATCCCAATCAGTGTTCCTCTCTTCTATCTTTTCTTCCGGAACACCTAACACTAGGTTTTGACAAAAGAGAGAATCTTCCATTGGCATCGGGAATTCTTCTTGAAAGGTCATTTCGGAGTTTTGAGTAAGAAAAACATCGGACAAGAGAGGAGAAAAATTTCCAAAGTGAGAATCACAAGAATAGTTCCCTACTATGGGAAAATCGATAGAGGTTGGTTCATTCGGGGTTTCCAAGTCAGTGACCATATGTTTTAGGTATTTTTCCCTATCGACTCTGATCATGTTCTTGTATCCCTTCAGAGGTAGCCAAAGGTGTGCCCAGTCTGTGCTAAAGTATCCATTTAGTTTTTCGGACCAATCTCAGCTCAATAATAGCCCATATGTCTCAGGGATATCCACCACAATGATTTCAATCACCTGCATGAAATTAGGATGAGTGGCTATCCTGATCATCACCTCTTTGAGTTCCCCCATGACCTTGACCTGGGTCATGTCTAGTTGTATGACATGCTTATCACTTTTTAGAGGGACAACATCTAATTTGTTACAAACGGCCAAGGGAATGACATTAGAAGATGCCCTGGAGTCTACCAAACAATTGTGGAGATTC
>SNQJ01S0269033.1:0-11870 GCA_010110895.2 Picea sitchensis
AGTAACCTGTCAAACCCAAAAATCCTCTAATATTCTTCAATGTTTTGGGAATCGACCAGTCCATCATGGCCTTAATATTGTTAGGGTCTACCTTGACACCTTCATGAGATACAATATGACCCAAATACTCTACCTCCTTCACTGCAAACAAACATTTGGATGGTTTGGCATATAGTTATTTCTCCTTCAGTATTTGTAGCACCTTGTCAACATGTCGCACATGATCCTCCCAAGACTTGCTATACATTAGTATATCATAAAAAAATACTAACACAAATTTTCAAAGGGAGGGCTTGAAAATGCAATTCATCAACCCTTGGAATGTGGAAGGTGCATTTGTAAGGCCAAAAGGAAAGACCAAAAATTCATAATGGCCTTCATGAGTTAGGAATGTTGTTTTTGGGATATCTTCTGCCTTCATTCTAATCTGATGATTCCCTGAATGAAGATCCAACTTTGTGAAATAGATTGCTCCATGTAGTTCATCTAATAATTCATCAATGATGGGAATGGGAAACTTATATTTAATAGTGATCTTGTTGATCTCTCTATAATATGGACACATACTCCATGAGCCATCTTTCTTGAATACCATTACCACCGATGCAAAGTAAGAACTTTGGCTAGGTATAATAATGCGAGCCTCTAACATTTCTTCAACCATGCACTCAATTTCACTCTTCTGGGAATAAGGGAATTTGTATGGCCTGATGTTAGGAGGAACTGTTGGACCTTGGTTATGGAAGGAAGTGAAGAAAAAGAAAGAAAAGGTAAAATGCGAACTTCATGGGAGACATAGTGACTGTCACTGGGTCGAAGTGATCAAAAGAGCATAAAAGATGGAGCAAAGAAAGGAAATGAAAACCGTTGGATGAGGAGATCAAGGATGACATATCTTCAAGGAATATGGATTGTGGACAACTCAACAACCAGGAAAAGCCACCGATGGATGCTTTGGAGCACCGCGCGAGAAGGAAGGAAGTACAGGTCGACGAAGCCCCAAAAAAGACATTCAAGTTGACTTAGGGTTTTAGACACCTAAGGTTCTAGTATTTAGGGTTTTGGCACCTAGGTTTCGGCCTAAGGATGTTGGTGAGGTATTTTAATGTATAAATAAAGGTCAAGAGGACCTGGGTTGGGTCGGTACAAGTTGGTAATTCTGCAGTACAATATTTTTGTTGATATAGCTATAGTATTGAGTGAGGGATCATTGTATTGAGAGAGAGAGAAGTGCTCAGAGAGAGGAATCCTTCTGCTATTGTAAGATATTCTACTGGGTACGAAGGTCAAGTCCTACAGCTGGGAGCATAGGAAGGGGACAAAAAGAGAGATAAGAAAGAGGATCTGCTAGCTGAGAGCGCAGACAAGAACTGCATGCTTTACCTTAATATATCATAAGCACAGTTCTGTGGACATAGACCTAGAGAAAGGGTGAACCACGTACATCTATTGTTGTGTGTGTGATTGATTCTTTGATATCTGTCATTGTTATATTGTTACCTATCTTATTGTATTAGATCAAATCTATACCTGTGAAGGATAGACCTAGCTTGTTGAATGATAGATGCATGATGTATTGATGTTATAATAGATCCACTTGATATTCCCTTGGTTGTAGACATCTCTATCCTGCAACCCCCTCATAGTTTCTTCGGGTGAGACTGCATCTGATTCGTAGGTGTTGCCGAAAGTGCCAATAGCTAGGGCTTGTTGGTGCACTCTTGGATATAAACCCTGGGTCTGCCCCTGTGCCAACAAATGGTTCCATTGTCGAGTCAAGAATATTCATGAGGGAATGTCAAGGTGGTTCCCATTGAAGACATGGGTTCAAAAGTGGATACAATATCAAGAG
The DNA here is from genome assembly GCA_010110895.2 of Picea sitchensis. NCBI lineage: Eukaryota > Viridiplantae > Streptophyta > Pinopsida > Pinales > Pinaceae > Picea > Picea sitchensis. The sequence continues at coordinate 1,853 of SNQJ01S0269033.1, forward strand.
AAGGACTTCAATGAAGCCCAGAACAAGAACCCTAATCTTAGTATAGAATATTGGTTGGAGAAATATATCTTTATCGACATTCACGAGATATTCTTTGGAGGGATCCATCAAGAGCTACATGAGTGGTTAGCTAGGTTAGCAGATACCCAGTTTGAGATAAGACCTAGATCCCCTATAGTTTGGACATCGACATTGATCCAAAAGGTTGAAAGGGTTGATAACATTGTATCTAGGGCAGTACATCACTGGTTTGATAGTACCATTGGAGGGTATATCACCAAGTTTGTTGTTGACAGAGTAGATTCATACAGCCAAGGCGAAATATATTTCTTTAAAGGACCCAGAGGAAAATATTTACAAGTCCTGAAGTTAAGACTCAAGATGTTGTTGCATGAGAAGAAGATACTGAAGATACAGTAGATCAAGAAGATTTGAAAAGGCTAATGTTCAAAAATTTGGACAATGATAGCAACACAGAAGTGGGACATACATGCAATGGAAGAGTCTTTCGAGGGGTTCACCTTGAAAACCTCTTTAAGAAAAACTACGGGGAAGAGAGTTTCTACAGTGAAGAAGAGGCAGATCTGACAGACAAAGAACATTCAGAACCCATGGGGCCAGAGGAAGAAGTAGTTGAAGAACTTCAGAAAAACAAACCAGAAACCTCAGGAACTGTGCAGGATACTAAAGTAAGTATTATCATTCCTCCTGTTATTTCCGAAACGCTAAGTAATCAGAACATTGCAAATCACCAGAGTTCGAAGAGAACTATTACTAGCAGCTCAACATCCACTTAGACAGGAAAACTAGGAAACTCCATGGAAGATGAGATGAGGCTCCCTATCTTTAGAGGAGATGGATCTGAAGATCCTGATCAACATTGGTTCCTGTGTGAGGCCATATGGAACATTAAAAATATTATCAATGAAGATATTAAAATAAACCAGTTTAGCACTACATTGAGAGACCACATGTTGAGCTAGTACATGAAGCTTGTCCAAGGACTTACACAGCCTAAGTCATTGAATGAGATCAAGAACGCATTGATTGCAAAGTTTAATGAACCTAAGTCAGATTCCCAATGTATTACAGAGCTGAAAGAGATCAAGCAAAAGGTAGCCGAACCTATTTGGGAGTTTGATCAAAGATTCAAGAACCTTACAGGAAGATTGACCTTTAAGATCCCGGACGAGAAGAAAAAAGAATGGTTCATTGTTGCTCTCTTACCACATATCAGAGTCCCCTTGATGCAATAGAATATTGCTTCACAGGAAGAAGTATTAGAGATCACCATGAAGCTTGAATTAGCCCCTATGGGAGAATCCATCTCAGGTATGAGTCAGATCTTGAGTCATCTAACTAGTTTGTCTCTACAGGTCGAAGACATGAAGAAAGACAAGAAAAAAGGAAAAAGAGAAGACATATGGTGTATCAGATGTAGATGATAAGGTCATGACAAGGAACACTGCCTTCTATTCAATGAATACTTGGCTTCTGGAGCTCTAATCCCCTTGAAGCAAGTCACGTTACCTTGGTGCGAAGTATGCAGAAATCAACATCACCCTGGTGAGTACTATTACATGCAGAAATATGTTCAGACACCCACAAACTTGTATTGCACATTTTGTAAATTAGTAGGGCATGACGATAGATATTGCAGAGCTTATGATCTCATGCATGAAAGATCAAGAGACATATACAAGATCCAAGGTGAAGTACATCAAGAAGGAAACAATGCGCAATATAGCTCCCCGGGAAGAGGAAACTTCAATCCTCGTAGTGGATACAGAGGAAGAGGACAAGGAGGAGGAATGGGTTGAGGCTTAGGACAAATAATCTGTTATAACTGCATGCAGCCAGGACATATAGCAAGGGACTATCATAACCCTTGTACAACTTGCAGTTATTGCAACTCCTTCAAGCATGTCATTGAGGACTGCCATGTGCTACTATCCAAGATTTAGGAAAGATGAGGACCCCAACAGAACCCACAAGTGTAATTTATCTATCTTGAACCTCGTGGAGTAGAAACTATATTTGATGTTATTACTCAAGGAGGCACTACCACAGGAGTGGATAAAATGACCCAAGGAAAGATCACAGAAGACTCAGGCATCAGGAAAGCTGAAGAGAAGACCCAAAATTTTGATGCGAAGAACAAAAGACAAATCTTTGAGGAAGCAAGGCAAGAGTTCAAATAAGATCAAGTTTCTTCCTCCAAAACATGACCATAAATTAGAGAATATGGGATTCCTCAGGCGTTTGATCAGTCGGCTTCACCAAAAGGAGGAAAACAGGTTAGTAAGATTATTGAATTTTTATACACATGTATTAAGTTAATTCAGGATGAGAACGTTGTGCAAGAAATACAAAACTTAATCAGGCAGTATGAGATACAGAAGATAGATCCCTTGTTGAATAGGGAAGTACACCAAATTGGTAAGAAGAGAAATAAAAATAAATAATTACATTTGAATGCTCAAATAGGAGAGTATGATATGGACTATGTGTTCCTCGACTTAAGGTCGGAGGTCAATGTCATGACGAAGCAAACTTGGGCACTAATGGGAAAACCGAGGTTCATCTATTCGCCTATCAGAATTAGGATGGATAACCAGCAAGATGTCAGTCCATTCAGACGATTGGAGCATGTCCCTGTGGACATCGACAGAGTTAGAACCTTTTCATATTTTGAGGTATTTGAAATTGTTGATGACACCTGCCCTTACCCTGCATTACTAGGAATTGATTGGGCCTTCACTAATTCCACTATTTTTTATTTGAAGAAAAGACATATGACATTTGAAAGAGACAAAATTAGGGTCATTGCACCCTTAGATCCATATGAAGGTCCACGATACACAGATCCCATCAGAGAAGAAGATCACACATACAAATTAGAAAACATCTACAAACTAACAGCCTAACAACAAGATTACATCAACCCTACAGCTGGTGGGAATCTAAGATGGCAAAGTGATAGTGCATGCTCATCAGACTCAGAAGAGGCACTGGAGAACTAACAGAACAAGATGTATGAATTATCTACCATAATATGTGCTATATTAACTAGAGAAGTTCGTTGGATCGGCACAACAGTGAGTAACTTACCCACATTTGATGGTCTGAACCCTTTGGAAGCCTTCCTATCAGATTTTGAAACAAGTGTACCAATACAAAAAAGATTTTTGGCAATGGATGAGGCCCTGAAATCCACGCCAGTAAGATGGTGCGGGACACATAAAATCAATATCACAGACTCGTCCCAATGACGAACCTTGATGACAACGTAGTTCTTAGCACAAGAAGTAAGTTGCAAAGTAAGATATACCAGTCGAAGTTGCCCAAATGACCACATGCGAAGATATGAAGAGGCATGGAGTGAAATTCCTCAAGAATAATGGGTGCACAAATTCATTAACACACTGGACACGACCCCTATCAACTGGTACCTTCAAGCGGAGCTGCGCCTCGTCACTATAGATTGGGAAGGTATGATTCATAATTTTGTCACCACCTTTGCATTTGAAAGTGAATATCCTTCAGTATATCAAGAATTATAGATTGTGAGAAAGAAGTTATTCAAGGAAGCATCTAGCTTCCCTATGGAACAAGAAGAGGACAAATGGACTGCACCTCTCTAGAAATTGCAGAGTTGCTACAACATCAATGCTGATAACAATGATGATCCCAGGAAGGTAAACATCACTGAGACAGAAGGCCAAAGGAATGTGGAAGGACTAGGAGTTGAGCTATCATTTATTGGTCAACCAATCAAGATTAAAAAATTCAACATTGGGACAGAGGAGACACTGAAGATTGACAATGTTGGAGATTATTGGGATGTTGCTACCATTGACAAGATTACAGAGTTATTGCACGAGTATCAGGACTTGTTTCTGATCAAGTTCATTGATATGAAGGGTATCAAAGGTCCTATGGGAGAAATTAGGATCCCTTTGAAACCAGGTGCGAAGCCAGTCAAGCAAAGGCCCTATAGATTGAACCCAAATAATAAGGAGAAAGTGAAGATTGAGCTTGACAGAATGCCAGAAGCAGGGATTATTGAACTTGTCAAAGAGTCAGAGTGGATTATCCCTATGGTCGTGCAAGACAAGAAGATAGGAGAAATCATGATATGTGTGGACCTCATAAAGTTGAATGATGTTTGTTTGCATGACCCTTTCCCTACACCATTCACTGATGAAGTATTAGACAACGTGGGAGGCCAGGAGAAATATTCTTTTACAGATGGATTTTCAGGATACGATCAGATATAGAATGCTAAGGAGGACCACCACAAGACCACATTTTCCACAGAATGGGATCCTACCAATATACAATAATGCCATTTGGACTGAGGAATGCCCAAACCATCTTTTCCAGGGTGGTGGTCGAAGCGTTCAAAGAATTTTTTCATAAATTTTTAGTACCATATTTTGATGACTGGACTGTGTTTAGTTTGTTGAAAAATCATATTGAATGTCTAAGGATAATGTTGGATAAATTCATACAGTGTCAAATTTCCTTGAATCTGAAGAAGTGCATATTCTTCTCACCCTTTGGAGTGTTATTAGGCCATATTGTGTGCAAGCAGGGATCGTTGGTTGATCCATCTAAAATTTCAATCATAGTTGATTTTCCACCTCCTACTTCGGTCAAACAACTTTTCATTGCGCTAGGACATACTGGCTATTACAAGAAATTCATTAAAGGATATGCCCAAATCACAACACCGATGGAGAAGTTGTTAAAGAAGGATTGTCAGTTTGGCTGGACAAACGAATGCCAGAAGATCTTCGACATGTTGAAACAGAAGATGGTCACTGTGCCCATTCTAGTTTTTCCAGATTGGACCAAGGAGATTCATGTGCACATCGATGCATCCTCTATTGCATTGGGAGAAGTACTGGCACAACTGGGAGAAGGGGAGATATACCATCCGTTATCTTTTGCTAGCAGGAATTTATCTACAACGAAGATCAACTACACCAATACAGAAAGAGAAGGACTAGCCACGGTGTATGCATTGCAAAAATTCCACCACTACTTGTTGGGAGGACACTTTAAAGTGTTTACAGATCACTCCACATTGAAATACCTGGTCAAAAAGAAAATGTTGGCGGGGCAGATATGCATATGGATTCTATTGTTTCAAGAATATGATTTCGAAATCATAGTTAATCCAGGAAGAATGAATAAGGGTCCTGACCAATTGTCAAGGATGGAACATGGAGAAGAACCCACCAGTTTGGAGGATACACTGTCGGATGCACAGCTGCTCACCATTAGAAATATTGATGACCAATTCACAGACATAGTCCAGTTCCTATCAACAAGAATGGAACCTAGTGAATATACAATCCCCCAGAAGAAACAACTATTGGTGAGCACTGTAGAATTTTCACTTATAGATGATCAACTATACAAACTGGGACCTGATGAGATAATAAGAAGATGTGTTATGGAGACAGAGCATCCATTGATCCTTGTAGAATCTCATGAAGGCATCGCAGGAGGACACTATGCAGGGAGAGAAACTGTACAAAAGGTMTTGAGAGATGGCCTTTGGTGGCCCACCTTACACAGAGATGCTAAAGATTATGCCCAAGCCTGCGATGCATGCCAGAGAGTTGGGAAACCGTCCAGAAGAGATAAAATTCCATTAGCACCATAGATGACCCTACAAGAATTTGAGAAGTGGGCCATTGACTTCATGGGACCTATAAACCCACCGGGAAAGTGCACAAGAGAAAGGTATATCATTACTGCGACATAATACTTAACTAGATGGGCTGAAGCCAGAGCAGTCAAGGACTGTAGTGAAACTACAACTGCGCATTTTATATTTGATGACATAATAACCAGGTTTGGATGCCCCAAGATCCTTATGAGTGATCAAGGCACACACTTCATCAACAAGAGAGTTGAATTCCTGACTGAAGAATTTGCAGTCCACCATCAGAAGAGTACACCTTACCATCCACAAGAAAATGGAACAGTTGAAGCATTCAACAAGATCTTGGAGACAACATTAACGAAGATTTTCATTGTGAATAGGGATGAATGGGACTTAAGAGTACCTGCAGTACTATGGGCCTATCAAACCACTTGCAAGAAGTTAACAATGCAGACCCCTTTCAAGTTGGTTTATGGTCTCGAAGATGTTGTCCTGATGGAATACTTGGTACCAATCTTAAGAATTGTCACTTTTACAGGTATGGATGACACTGGTGCTACTCAGGAAAGGCTCACATAGTTGGTTCAATTGGAAGAAGACAGATTCATTACAGGATTCCATCAACAAGTTCAGAAGGAATGAGAGAAGGCATATCATGACAGACACATCAAGAAGAAGGCATTCAAACAAGGTTATTTAGTACTTATGTATGGCAATAAGTTTATAAAAAACCCAGGGAAGTTCAAAACACATTGGCTTGGACCATATGAGATCACCTATGTTACAGAATAAGGAGTTACACAACTAAAAACATTGAAGGGAGAGTGGAAGGAAGGATTGGTGAATGGTAGTCGGTTGAAGTTGTACTATAACAACCATCTGCCTCACAGTTCTCAGTAAAAACAAATAGAAAAAGGTATAGGTACTAGGTGTAGTTGAAACTATGTACCAGACACATAAAATACAGTCTTCACAAGGAGGGAGAGGAGGCATAAAGAAGAAAGCAAAGGTTTCCCTGTGCAGTCCAAAGTCGAGAAAAACAGAAGGATCGGATCCAAAGTACCTTGGGATGAGTCACAGGTGAGTGTTGGGGGCATGTTGGCCCTTGGTTATGGAAGGAAGTGAAGAACAAGGAAGACAAGGTAAAAATCAAACTTCGTGGGAGACACAGTGAGTGTTACTGGGTCGAAGTGAGCAAAAGAGAAGAAAATATGGAGCAAAGTGAGGAAATGAAAACCGTTGGATGAGGAGATCAAGGATGACAGATCAGTAAGGAATATGGATCATGGAAAACTCAGCAAGTAGAAAAATCCACTGATGGATGCTTTGGAGCACCATGGGAGAAGGAAGGAAAGACAAGCTGGTCAAGCCCAGAAAAAGAGGGTCAAGTTGGCCTAGGGTTTTAGACACCTAGGGTTCTGGTATTTAGGGTTTTGGCACCTAGGTTTTGACCTAAGGTTGTCGGTGAGGTAATTTAATATATAAATAAAGGTGAAGAGGACCTGGGTTGGGTCGGTACAAGTTGGTAATTTTGCAGTACAATATTATTGTTGATCTAGCTATAGTATTGAGTGAGGGATCATTGTATTGAGAGAGAGAAGTGATGAGAGAGAGGAAGCCTTATAGTATTGTAATATCTTATGCTAGGTGTGAAGGTCAAGTCTTACAGCTGGGTGCACAGGAAGGGGAGAGAAAGAGGATCTACTAGATGAGAGTGCAGAAAAGAACTATATGATTTACCTTAATAAATCATAAGAACAGTTTTGTGGAATTATCCCTAGAGAGAGGGTGAACCACGTACACCTGTTGTTGTGTGTGTGATTGATGCTTTGATATTTGTTGTTGTTATATTGTTACCTATATTATTGTATTAGATCAAATCTATACTTGTGAAGGATAGATATAGCTTGTTGAATGATAGATGCATGATGTATTGTTGTTATAATAGATCCATTTGATATTCCCTTGGTTGTAGACATCTATGTCCTGCAACCCCCTCGTAGCTACTTCAGGTGAGACTGCATCTGCTTTGCAGGTGTTGCCGAAAGGGCCAATAGCTAGGGCTTGTTGGTACGTGTGTTGGTGTGCTCTTGGAGCTAAACCCTAGGTATACCCCTATGCCAACAGGACCACTCCCAGGTATTAGGTGAATATCATGATCATGATTTCGAGTGAGTGGAAGACCTTTCAGAATATCTTCAAATAATTTGGAATGATTATCAATGATCCCTTGGAGATCTAGAGGAATAGATGGCTTAAATGTTTGAACATCTAGTGAGCATAGTTGTGCAATAACACCTTGATTCCCATTTTTCAATAATTTTTTCATGCCATTAGAGCTTATCACCTTATTGGGTTTCCCTGTGATACCTCATAACTCAATTTCTTTTCCTTCCAATGAAAATTTCATGAAAAGTTCTTGAAAATTAAAAGCCATTGTTCCTAATGATTGTAAGCATTGGATTCCTAGTACAACATCAACACCACCCATGGGTATAACAATCATTGGACTATTCATTACATATTCCCCCATATTAAGATTGATCTTATTACATTTTCCTGAGAAATTGATAGTTCCTCCATCTGCAATCATTACTTGAAACTCTAGTGCTGGATATACAAAACAATTGAGATCTTTGGCTAAATTATAGTGAATTGAATTACGAGTACTACCAGAATCAATTAGGACTATTACCTTTTTATTTTTGATATATACTTTGATCTTGATGGTTTGAGGAGTGATAATTCCATCCAATGCATTACAGGATATCGTGGGAGTCAACTCTTCAGACGAAATTGCTTCTATGTTTTCATCTTCAGATGGTTCTTGTTCTTGTTCTTCTTCCTCTTCACAATCTTTGTAGAATAATTTCTTCTCACTGTTGAAATAATGTAACTGCGAAGAGAATTATTATTATTATTGTTAATCCCCATTGTGGATTTATTTTTATTTTATTATTAGGATTAATTCCCATTGTGGATTAATCATGTTGGTAATTGTATAAGGACCAAATCCCCTTTTGTGGATTGGTCATCGAACAATTATAAAGGGTAGAATAAGAAGTCATCCCCAACAGTTATTATTGAAGACCCAGAATTAATTAAAGGTGGGTTTGCCCACCCAGAGTGAGAGGTCGGCCCTACCAGTGACACCCTCTCACACATGCCAGTCTTGTATATATAGGAGGCTATCACCTCACTTCTAACACACAACTCACTTGCTCATTATCTTATGAGGCAAGCTGCAATTACCAAATAGAGGAGAAGAAGAGTGGTGCATCTCTTGGGTAGGACTATCTGTATTGGTTTGAGTTATCTCTTGAACATTGTATAAGCTATTTATGATAAGGAAGTTTTTGTTGGGTTTTCTTCCCCTAGAGGGTTTCCCGGGATAAATGATGTGTCTCTTGTGAATGTGTATTTCTCAATGATCTTGTTCTTATGATTCTCTTATCTATTGAAATGAAAAGAACTATAATAATGGCATAAACATTAACATGGTTTCAGAGCCAACCTAAAGGAAACACTATTTGCAAGAGAAAAACGTCACTGCTGCAGCACCTGCAAATTAGGGTTTTGAAAAAGTATCTCTTTTCAGCTCCCTAACATCCTAGAAAGCTACGCCCTCCCCAAAGGATCAATTTGGCACCTAGAGTGCACCTTTTCAGTGGTTGGATCTTCCGCAAAGTGAAACCCTAATTTCACAAAAATACCAGAAGTACCAGAAAACCAGTACCAGAAGTACCAGAAGTACTAGAGTACCAAAAGTACCAGAAGCACCAGTCCAAAAATCCGCAGATCATATTTGACAGAGTAAAAATTGGATTTTCTCATATCTGAGGACACTAGGATACTCGCCTCAGCCAAGCGCACCTCCTGGTAAGGCCAAAATTTGATTTCAAGCATTTTCAATTTTTGGTTATTTTCGTTGCTGCAAGTACACGATGTCTGCAAGCAAAAAGCTTGTTGAGAAACTAGAAGGCATAGACAACTTCCATGCCTGGAAGTATAGGATCGGTTTGATTCTTGCAGAGAATGACCTATCAAGATTTATCAAAGAAGAAGTGGAGGAACCTGAAGATTCCATAGAGAAAGCGAAGCATCAAAAGGACTCAATCAGGGCTCAAAGAATCATTGCAGATTCAATCAAAGACCACCTGATCCTGTATGTATCATCCACGAAAACTCCGAAGGAGATGCTTGATGCTCTAATAAAACTATATGAAGGAAAGAACATCAATCGAAAGATGAATCTAAGAACTCAGTTGAAGAATACCAAGATGCAGAAAGGAGAAATGATTCAAGAATATTTCTCCCGAATCTCAGAAATAAAAGAAC
>SNQJ01S0269035.1:0-11799 GCA_010110895.2 Picea sitchensis
TTCCCTAAAAAATAGGAAACCAAATGTGAGGTGGATTCTCACACTTAATTAATTTCTTTTTCATGAATATTAATAATAATTCACATGCACTTGATTCTCACACTTAATCAATTTATTTTTCATGAATATTAATAATAAGCACTTGGTATTTTGGCCTTCATGTAATATATCCCTCCTCCACATTGACTAGGGATTGTGACATAGGTTGTTCCATGGTGTCAATGTGTATGAGACACTTATATGACACTTACAACACTTAGGGCGAGGTACCTAGGTGTGAAAATTTCATGTGTAATAGAATTCCCCCTAAAGTTTGAGGTTAGAAGAGAGAATGATGGCCGAAACACTTTACACATATTTAATGCAAGGGTGTGGAGTTGGAGAACATGGAAGAAGATGCAAACAACCATCCGACAGTATTAAAAAATGTTCCATTTCTGAGGAAGAAATACCTATGCTCAGAATACAAGATGGCTTAAAGCACGACCGCAGACCAATACACTCTGGATCCATGAAAAATATTGACTAAGGATATGGCCACCAAATATACAATGTGGATCCATACCTCCATGACATGAACTTATCGTAGCCATGAAAAATACACAGTGGAACTATGAGATGATAAAAAATAACCACGGACCAATATAATGTGGATCTATGTGACAGTCTATACATCAACATGATCAAATGATCTCCTTCGCAGCCTGGGAAAAGTAGTTTAACATAGTGAATGCTCAACCGAGGGTCTTCGTCCCAATCTCGATGTGGTATGAATCTATCCATGTGAATAGATGTTTTGATGTCGAACATAGTAGAAACCACATGATTACCAATCATTGAGGGAAACCGTTAACAAGTGCAAGGGAAACTACCACTGATGTCAATGACTCCCAAGGTACCCTAGTACAATCCAACAAATGTGAATAAATGAGATGAAGTCGAACATTTGTGGAATCATCCGATCAGAGGTCAATGATGTAAACCCACTGTCAGAGGTGAGGAGGCCTACCATTGAGGCATGCAAGTCTCAAGGTACTAACTGGTTTCTAAGTCAAATTCTCAGATGATGTGTTGAAGTTGACAGGAAAATAATCGTTGAAGGAGGGCCTTGATGTATCCCCCATCATTGACACAAAATTGACATAGGAAAGTGATGTAATATGGTGAATCAAATGAGTGTGGACTGACACAGGAAATGGAAACTGGAAATACTGCAGATGGATGGTTTGAAGTGAAAATTCCCTTAAACATGATGAGGCACGACAACTGACTTGGCAACATTGAATCGACAAGTACTAAGAATGTAATGTGACGACAATAAGAACACTCTTCGACTTGAAAAAAAAGTATGACGACACATGGAATTGGTATGACCCAGAGACAAGCGGATTACCCAACTGTAATATGAGACACAAATAGGTGCCATGTTCAAGGGTGACAAAAGATGCCATAAAGGATTCTCAAAAACTTGACCCACTTCCTTCAATTTTTTCCCCCACCCAGATATATGAGTACCTATTTTTAATTTAACGAGCTCGAGGAGGATAACACATGCTCGATATAAATCACCTTCGGTAAGTTCCTCTTCCATTGTTTAACGAACTGGAAGAAGTAAGGGTTCGTCCCCATATGGTCCCTTCGATTTGTTACCATATGGGTCCTTCAATGTGTAATTTAGTGAGTCCAGAGAAGGAAAACTTGGTGGTTTTTCATGTTTAGAGAGTCTGAAAAAAACTTAAATGTGACTCCGGGGTTGTCCTTTTTCATAATTTTAGTCTCGTGAGGCTGAAAAAGAGATAAAATACCACTCAAAATATGTCCTTTCAAACCTTTTAATGAGTGTGAAAGGAAGCAAGATCAATCGACAATCTTTTCATGTTTAGAGAGTCTGAAAAGAGCTTGAAGGAGACTCCAGGGGGTTCCTTTTTCGTATAACCTTTATGAGTCCAAAAAAATGATAAAAGTTTACTCAGTTACATTCTCATGTATTTACAAGCACGAGAAAGAAGAAAGACTAATCTCGGTATTGGTTTCATTTTTACACAAGTTTGAAACAAAATTAAACTTATGCTTGTAAATTCCAAACATAATTTCCAAAGGTAGGGATACCCATGGATGGTTGGTACTCTGACCCCAACTTAAAAAGCTAGTGGTTTAACTCCAAAATGATAATCAAAGGTTGGAGACATGCCCCCCCAAGCTTCATTTCATTCACCGACTTTGAGGTTGTCACCAATTTCTGTACTAGACTAAGAAAAAGGATAAGGGCAGATGAAATGAAGGTTCAAATACGAGACCTAACGAAAGACTTGACTCAACATCTTATAGATCTAGAAAAAGACTCGACTCGATATCTACGAGATCTAGAGAAATACTCGACTTGACAGGAGAGGTGATTGTTTCATTTTTTTAACAAGCTTGACACAGGAAAATAAAAACTATACTCAGGGCTTCGAGTTCAATCCCCAGATTTCTGTTTCATTTTTTAATGAGCTTGCTACAGAGAGGAAAACTATGCTCATGACCTCTGCTGGATCATGGATTCCAAGAGGAAAATTCTCTAGAAGGAATACATGTCAAGGGAAAACCGTCAATCATGGCTTCCAAGAGATCTTCACTAGATGGAAGAAAAACACTCTAGAAGGAAACCATGTTGTTGGCCCTTGACCAGGTTTTGAGGATTCTTGGTCATGTTTGACCTAATTTTGGGGCTTCGACAGACTATCGAAGGCAGAGCGCAAGACAAAGTAGAGATCGCGGAATCTCGACCCCTTTTAGGGCCCTTTTTGGGATTTGGGATTATGTAATGGGTATGGGAATGTCATCCCATGGGTTCACCCATGATTAGGCCTATTTTGTATGTATAAATAGATGCTAAGGCGATGTAGTGAGTACGAATGGCTAAGTGCTAGAGTTGGATCTGTGTGATCAAGAGTTGTAAGTGCTTTGGTGCATACTATGTGAGACTTGTAGAGCTAAGTGCAAGTCATTGCAAGAGACTGTGGAAGGCTGTGTGCTTAGATCTACTCAGGGAAGGAGGATCTAGCGAGCTGAACAAATCCCCTGTCCTCTGTGGAGTAGGGTTTTTGAGGCTCTGTGCATGTAACTGATTGAAGAAGCTAATAAAGAAGACAAAGAGTTGGTGGATGTAGCCCCAGGGTGGGGGTGAACCATGTACATGCTGTGTTGCTATGATTTGTGCGATGTATTGATGCGTTTATTTGCTTAGTGCTTTAATATAAATGAAAGATTTGTTGATTCTTATTGCTTAATAATATGGATGGATGTTAGATCTGACTGATATACATATGCTTAGTGCTTGAATCTGCTAGATCTGATCTGTTTCATTGTGCTAAGTGATGCTAAATGCTAGATCCGGTTGAATACTGCAATGCTCTGTAATTAGGGTTTATTGAGCTATAACTGAGACTGAATATTGATGAATGTTAACTGCTGAGTGCTTTGTTAAGTGTTAGAATCACAGATCTATGTCCCAACTAAGGTTGTAGACATCTGAGTCCTGCAACTACCCCTACCTCTACCTCAGGTGAGACTTCATCGGCTTCGCAGGTGTTGCTGAAAGGGCCGATAGTTAGGGTTTTGTTGGTGCGTTGTTGTAGCGTTGAACCCTAGGTATGCCCCTGTGCCAACACATGTCAACAACCTCGATAAGGGTAGGTAGATCTGGCTCTAATAGACCTATCAAAGAGATGACCATGTCAACTACCAGATCTAAGTCATGAGAAGGGAGAGATTCCCTCTCGTGCGGGGTTGAACGCATGAGGCAGGTCGTTACATAATTGACCTATTGTAGGGTGGACATTGCTGGCATGTACGAACCATTCAGGGAAGGCAGATGGTTGACCATTAGATGAGGGTCAATGAATGAAATCTGGTCGATCGTTACTATGTTTCCATTGTGAGGGAAACACATCAGTCGAAAGAGAGTGGACACAAAAGATCTCATAATGTAGACATAGTCTCGCCCAAGGAGAAAGTTAAATTCCAAGGGGTCATGAACTACCATGACATCAACATAGACCATTTTTCCTCCCAAAACAACTGGAAATTGAGGAAGGATCCCTAAAGGCCGACTAGCTCTTCTGTCAAAGGTCAACAAATTATGAGTCACAGGCACAAGTTGTGGGGAACCAAAATCTTGCCAAGCATTCACAGATAATATGCTAACAAAAGCACCTTCATCTATTATAGTGTTAGGAATATTCCTATCACAAACCTGCACGGTGATTTGGAAAGGCATGTAAGAAAGAAGATGAGGTTCTGTCAAATGATTCAAATTGATATAAATCATCTGATTGCTTGAAGGGGGTGCCATCGGGACAGGCGGAGTGCCCCCTTGTCTGGGTGAGTCAATATTAATGAGGTAGACCTGAGAAACATCCTCACTCTTTGAATGCAGAGTGGGATCGACGGGTGGTGGAACCAAATCGACCACTTTGGTTGCACTCTTCAAAGGTGGAGTGGGACCGACCGATGGTAGAATCATATCGACCACTTTGGCACTCTTCAGAGGAGGAGTGGGATTGACCGATGATGTAACCAGAGCAACCACTTTGGCACTTTTTAGAGGAGGAGTGGGATCGATCGATGATGTAACCGAAGCAACCACTTTGGTACTCCTCAAGGGAGGAGTGGGATCGACCGATGATGTAACCAGAGTGACCACTTTTGTACTCCTTAAGGGAGGAGTGGGATCGACTGATGGTGGAATCAAATTGACCACTTTTGGTTCACTCTTTAGCTGAAGAGTGGGGTTGACCGATGATGGAATTGGATCAAATACTTTGGTTAGTGGTTGAACCAATGATGAAACCAGATTGACCAACTGATCAACCAAATTGACCGGGGATGGAACCAGATTGACCAGTCCATCAACTAACGACGGGTTGGGAGAAATGTTACGATAACCAGTTGTAAGTTGAATCTTTTCCAAAAGATAAGAATCCCCATCCATATGAGGACAAAGGTGTGAGTAATGATCACCTTCACATGACATGCAATGAAATTTGACAATTGTCTTCGTCTTACCAACCTTAACATCACTAGTTGACGGGGCGTCACCAGCATGTTCAACAGGGGCCGATGATGCGGAAGACCACATTTCTAATACCTTTGGAAGACCAGGGAAATCCCTCAAAAAGTGGTCACCCTTACAAATACTGCAAGGGAATTTGGGTTTCAAATTCTTCATTGTAGTCTTATCGACCTCATCAACACTCCCAGTACGATTAAAAGTAGATGGTAGCTTGGATCCAACATCTGATGTGGTTGGAGGCTTGGTCCTTTTCGAGTTCTTCTTCTTCTTCTCTTTCTGTTTCCTCTTATTCTTATCAACCTGGCTACTTGTTTTAGAGATTTCACTAGGCAAAGAAGGAGAAAGGGAAGGAGACTTAACGGGTGAAGAAGGCGAAAAGTCGAAATGAGGTTGATGTGTGGGTGGTGTACTTACATTTGAAGCACTAGGTGCATTCAAATCACTGGGAAAATTTGAGATCACTGGAGTGGGGAACAACCAAACTGATAATAAGATCGTGAGTCCCAAAAGACTTAGTGTGGAAATGCACAAAGGACCAACGTTTCCAAAACAAGGAAAGGTGAAAGGTTCCCCGGGAAAAGGGGTTCCTCCGTTGGTACTCCCAGGAGTTGACGCTATTGACACTAACTCGACCTAAGGTCCACTAAAGAAAACAAACAACACACGCTAAAAATATGAGAAGAAAACAATCAAACACAACTTCCCACAATGAAACCACTAGTTGGTGATGAAATCCAATGTCGTGAGATCAATATAGGAAGGGGTTGGGATAGAGCAGGTGGATCAGTTACATTGGCGACCTGCTTAACAGGCTTACGCCTTCATGCAAGATTCCACACAATAATCATGAATTTACCCTCCAAGGAGCCCGAGTGAGTTTGACCAACGTCTATTCTAGGTACAGTGAAGACTTCCCTTCACTGTCACCTTGTGTAAAGACCCTAAATATTATGGCTACTAAGGTCACCAATTCACAACCAGCCTCTGGGCGAGTACATGTGACAGTTGAGTTCGAACATATGGGCAGGATAACAAATCCAAAATCCTTTAAGAGAACTTAGGACAAGTGGACCGGTAGAACTCCAGAGGACCCCGAACGGATTCAGAATTCACGAAGCACCGAGACCAAATGAAGAGAGTTGGAACTCAAGAAGAACCCTCAATATACGACCTGACTACTACAAATGATTAAGCTTCGGAGGGATAATCTCCATTGCTCTCCTGAAAAAGACCTTGTACGTAACCCCTGTGTGAGAGGGGGATCCAAACTATGCTTATACAAAAATTGAATTTTCTCTCCCTATGGAAAGATGCTAAGTTTGTTTGACAACTTTGGAAAGTTATCCTTTCAACCTATTCCAAATCCCTATAGCCTAAGCTAATGTAGGTTTGCTACCAAAAAATGTAAAAATGTCCGCAAATTTTAGTTTAGCGCTTGATTTTTAAGGCTGTGGTTTACTCAAGAGGAAAATGGCATGGACTAAATGGTGTTTTGACTAACTCTAAACAATGCAAAGAAATGAGAATGCAAATATTTCACTTCGATGAAAGCTATATTACGAGAAGGAGAAAACGTTTATCATTCCCAGATGCACAATTTCACAAAATTTGATTAAACTCATCAATATCGAGATTTTCAAGAAATGCTCCAAAGACAATGTACACCAATACACGATTCTTGGCCCAATTATTTTAAGAATTCAAGACCAAAAATTCCAAAAACCATGCAATTTCGCTACTTCAAATGCAATCTAGTTTCACTACCCAAAAGCAAGAATGTAACTATCTTATTTTTTTGATTCTAATGTATAAATAAATTAAATGCAAATCCTTTAATGCTCCACTACTTTCAAATAAAAGAAGAGTCAGATGCAGATGCAAAATACATGAAGCAAAAAAGGCTACAAACAAAGCATGCACTCAAAGCAATGAGAACTGAAAGAAAACAAGTAGGAGATAACATGTTCTAACAATAACTCAATCAAGGATTTGAAAATCAACAAGCATTCAAGGAGTACAAGAAAAGGCAGAGAAGAATCCAAGAAAAGACAGGGAGAAAGAGAAAATACTCAAACTGTCCTGACAAAACAAGAAACTAGAAAGGGAAATTTCACATTTCTAAAAAAATTTCAAGATCCAATCAAGACAATAAGGAGTGATAATCACCAAATATCAACCTAAATAACTTCACAAACCAACATACAGAGTCTGGGTAAATACTTCCACAAAAAATCTGAGCAGAAGAAGGCAAAAAACCTGAAAAAAGGAGATCAACGCTCGCTAAATTAAGGGGACAAAGTGATACAAAGATATGTAAAGAACTACAAGGGAGCACTGATTATATATCAAAACTCTGATATGCACCCCAAGGGAGCACTAGCCTTCCCAGAAAGTAAAAAAAAAAAGCCAAAAAATTAAAAAAAACTTGGCCAGAATTCACAGGAGTTGGTGAAATTGCTAGTGAAGATGGGAGAAAGGTAATGGATCATGAAAAAACAGTAAAACTGATCTAAAAGGTGGTAAAAGGGTAGGGAAAATCCAAGGAAAGAAAAAATGATGTCAATCCCCAATGGAGTCGCCAATTTATGTTGTAGGAAATTCCCCCGCGGACAGGTGAATGTCCTCTTGGATCTTAGACCCTATGACCAAGACAAAAGAATGCTAACGTTGAACATTGATATTCCTTTAAATGTAGCTAAACTAATAAAGGGAAAAGAGGAAGAAAGCATGAGTACCTTTTTCCTAAGTTTGTCCTTGCTTAGTCCGGGATGAACTTGATCCTCAAGTCCTCCAATGAATTCTGCAATTCAATAGACAACAAAGACAATGCATACTTCCTATTCTACCAAGATTAGTTTAAACCATATTGATCAAAAAGAGACAAGTCCATGCAAATGTACACAAACTTGAAGGAAACAGGAAAAGCATGTATATTAATGATAACATAACAAGGTGCTTACAAAGTGTAGATGCAGATGTAACAACCTCACCAAGTCCTCCTTGTCCAACCCCTTGCTCGAAAGAACCAAGATCAAAATTAAAATACTTTTCACTGATATCTCTCCCCTCTTTCACCATGAGAATGCCTCCTTATAGAGGCTTTGAGAGGCTCAACCATATTAGTTATTCTTGGGATAAGTTGAGGATATGACTCCATCAGGTGTGGGATTCCCCTTAGATCCAACCTTTAGCTTGGGTTCGAGCCAAACTAACTCGGATGATTCTTGGATGTCCTTAGAGATAAGGGGAATCCCCCCCCAAGAATATCTCAACAGATCGATGCTTCCTCAAAGTTGATCACAGAGCGTTGCAACGCTCCCTGATAAGAGGACAAGGAGCACTAGCACTCCTTGCAAGTGGGCAGGGGAGCCTTGATCTCCAAAAATACTTTTAGGATGATTATTCATCAAGGTAAAAGATTGTAAACTTCGCCAAATGATATATTTTCCATTTCTAACAAGTCTTAGAGGATGTCCCAAGTGTTCTTATGAAGTCGTTTGGGATGCGACATATGCGAGACAAACATATTATTTTTGTGACACTTGCGACACTTGTGACCATGACAATGAAACATTATCGAAGTGAGTAATTTTGATGTGTAACAGATTTCCCCCCAAACTGCGAGGTCAGAAGAAGGAAACTGATGACTGAATTACTTTGTAGACTTTTGAAGCAAGGGTATGGAGTCGAAGAACTTGGTAGAAGCTGCAAAAAACCATCAAACAAATGTTATGAAATGTTTCAAACCCAAGGCATGCATACCTATGCTTGAGTGATAAAGGAATTTTAAGATATGGCCACCACCAAATACACTACAGATCCATAATTGTATTGACTTAAGGGTATAGCCACCAAAGATACAATGTGGATCTATAATTCCATGACATAAACTGATCGTAGCCACGAGGAATACACAATGGATCTACGATATGACAAAACATAGCCAGATATCAATACAAAGTGGATCTATGTGACAGTATATATATCAATATGCTCAAATGATCTCCTTTCACAGCCTGGGTAAAGTGGATATCAGAGTGAACACTCAACCTAGGGTCTTCTTCCCAATCCTGATGTGGTACGAATCTAGCCATGTGAATATATGTGTTGATGTCGAACATCGTAGAAACCACTTGATTACTAGTCATTGAGGTAAACCGTTAACACATGCGAGGGAAATCACCAGTGATGTCAATGACTCCCAAGGTACCCTAGTACATTCTAACGAATGTGAATAAATGAGTTGATGTCGAACATTCGTGGAATCAACCGATTAGAGGTCAATGATGTAAACCCACTTTCGGAAGCGAGGAGGCCTTCCATTGAGGCACACACGTCCCAAGGTACTAACAAGTTTCTAAGTCTAATTCCTGGATAGGATGTTGAAGTCGACAGGAAAAGACTCATCGAAGGAGGGCCTTGATGTATCCTCCATCAATGACATGAAACTGACATAAATATGTAATATGGTGAATCAAATGAGTATGGGCTGACACGAGTATTGAAACTGGAAATTTGTGATGGTTGACTCTCGAGGCAGATACTTCCCTTGAACACTGAGGCACAAACAACAAAAACATGACATGGACCAAAACATGATGCAGTGGATACTATGACATTCATTGGGTGACCCAAAGGAGTAAAGAAACTTAGAGGATTGGTTCAGTGTAGAGGTTCAACGAATGAAAATGTATGTAAAGACAATGTGCCATGTTTAAGGGCGACTGCAAGAGTGACTTGTGATGATTCTAAAAAATGGCTTGGCTTGCTTCCTTCAATTTTTTCCCCCATCCAGATAGACGAGTACCTCTTTTTATTTTTACGAGCTCGAGGAGGATAACACATGCTCAATATAACTCACCTTCAGTAAGTTCCTCTTCCTTTGTTTAACGAACTGGAAGAAGTAAGGGTTCGGTCCCATATGGGCCCTTCAATGTGTAATTTGTAACGAGTCGAGAGAAGGAAAAATCAGTGTTTTTTCATGTGTAGAGAGTCTGAAAATAAATTAAAGATGACTCCAGGGTTGTCCTTTTTTGTAATATTAGTCTCTGAAGTTCGAAAAAGAGATAAAGTACTACTTGGGAGACACCCTTTCAAAACCTTTTAAATGAGTGTGAAAGGAAGCAAGATCACTCAACAATCTTTTCATGTTTAGAGTCTAAAAAGAGCTTAAAGGAGACTCCAGGGGGTTCCTTTTTCGTATATCATTATGAGTCTGAAAAAGAGACAAAAGTCTACTCAGTTACATTCTCATGTTTTTTCGAGCGTGAGAAAGAACTAAGACCGTTCTCGTCAGTGTGACAAGGTTAAACGGAAAAATACTGCTTTGAAACCTGCAAGTGAAGACAAATCTGCATCTAGAGTATTAGTAACATCTCTGGAAAAGATTTTAAAACCCAAAATAAACTATAGATTAGCAAAAATGAACCCTATAATAGTGAAACAGGGCAAAAAATCTTATTTACCATTTCATTTTTACCAATCTCTCCTAGCATTGGTATTTTTGACTTCGGAGGGCGATTTCCAAGCATTTGGCACCGGAGCTATGGTCGACCGTTTTCACATCTGTCTGGATTAGGTTGTTCCTTAACCCATTCTAATCATTTTTCATAGTTTAGATTTGATTTTTAGGTAGTTTTTAGTCTTATCATGGGATTCCTAGGAAGCCCTAGGCACCAAACCAGGTCGACACTCCCTCAAAGGGGTGAGGGGAGTGCCGACCGTGTTTTCAGCGCCCTGGTGTGTGTGCTAGGGGAGCGCTAACGCCCTATGGGTGAGTTTAAGGGAGCGTTGACGCAGGATAGAAAAATATATTGCCATTTATGCTAAAACACCCAAAATTTTGCTGTGAGAAGATGACTAATGGATTTTAAATGTATGTTATTGCAGTTTACATTGATAAAAACCATGATCAAATGGAAAGAGCATGAGCATGATCTCGATGATATAGCTGCGTTGCAAAACCCCCATACAAGGGCCAACCTGATCTGTTGTAGGAAATTCCCCTGCGCACAGGTGAATCTCCTCTTGGATTCTAGACCGCTATACCAAGGCAAAAAGATGCTAAAATTGGACACTAATATCCCTTTGAATCTAATTACCTAATTAGAAAGAGAAGGAGAAGGAAGAAAGTGTGATGCACCTTATTCTGATGTTTTTCCTCGCTGCTCCAATTTGAGCTTGATCCCCAAGCTCCTTGGCACCGTTCGACACCCGCAACGCAATAAACAACAAGAAGACAAAGAACTCATACTCTACTCTATAAGATTAGTCTAATCAAATCCATTTATAATAGACAACATATGTAAAGATACACAGATTAGAAGGGAATAGGCCAAGAATATATTAATGAGAACTCAAAAGAGATACTTACAAACTGTAGATGAAGTTGCAACAACCTCTCCAAGTCCTCCTCGTCCAACCCTTGCACAAAGCTCCAAAATCATAGGTTTGACATCCTAAATCTTTCTCCCAAGACCATAGGTTTGATACCTTCAATCTTCCTTCTCTCATCTCCATGGAAATCCCTCATTATATAGGATTTGGAGGCTTAACCACCATGGAGAGGATCACTCATCAAATCCACTAAAAAGGGATCTAAAAGATATTTATGGAGAAAATATCTCTTTAAGGATTTTAGGGAGGAAATATCTCTCAAGGATTTTAAGGAGGAAATATTTCAACCATCCATGAGATCCTCCACCTTCCCTAAAAAATAGGAAACCAAGTGCGAGGTGGATTAT
>SNQJ01S0269036.1:0-11799 GCA_010110895.2 Picea sitchensis
TAATTGTGACAACAAGTACAGTAAGGGACATAAGTGTGGTGAGAAGAAATTATTCTACATAGATTGTGAAGAGGAATAAGAACAAGAACAAGAACAAGAACAAGAACAAGAACAAGAACCATCTCAAGATGAACATGTAGAAGTAATTTTGTCTGAAGAGTTGACTCCCACGATATTGTGTAATGCATTGGATGGAATTAGCACTCCTCAAACCCTCAAGATCGAAGGATATATCAAAAAGAAAAATTTAATAGTCCTAATTGATTCTGGTAGTACTCATAATTTCATTCACTATAAATTAGCCAAGTCTCAATTGCTTTGTATATCCAATGCCAGAGTTTCAAGTAATGATTGTAGATGGAGGAACTATCAATTTCTCAGGAAAATGAAATAAGATCAATATTACTATGGGGGAATATGTAATTAATAGTGCAATGATTGCTATACCCATGGGTGGTGTTGATGTTGTACTAGGAATCCATTGGTTACAATCATTAGGAACAATGGCTTTTAATTTTCAAGAACTTTTCATGAAATTTTCATTGGAAGGAAAAGAAATTGAGTTAAGAGGTATCACAGGGAAACCTAGTAAGGTGATAATCTCTAATGGCATGACAAATTTATTGAAAAAGGGGAATCAAGGTGTTATTGCACAACTATGCTCACTATATGTTCAAACATCTAAGCCATTTATTCCTCTAGATATCTAAGGGATCATTGATAAGCATTCCAAATTATTTGAAGATATTACCAAAGGTTTTCTGCCCACTCGAAATCATGATAATGATATTCACCTAATTCTAGGGAGTGTTCCTCCTAACATCAGGCCATACATATACCCTTATGCCCAGAAGAGTGAAATTGAGCACATGGTTGAAGAAATGTTAGAGGCTGGCATTATTAGACCTATCCAAAGTTCTTACTCTGCACCGGTGGTAATGGTATTCAAGAAAGATGGCTCATGGTGTATGTGTCTATATTATAGATAGCTCAACAAGATCACTATTAAAGATAAGTTTCCAATTCCTATCATTGATGAATTGTTAGATGAACTCCATGAAGCAATCCGATTCACAAAGTTGGATCTTTGTTCAGGGTATCACCAGATTAGAATGAAGGAAGAAGATATCCCAAAAACAACATTTTGAACTCATGAAGGCCATTATGAATTTTTGGTCATGCCTTTTGGACTTACAAATGCACCTTCCACATTCCAAGGGTTGATGAATTCCATTTTCAAGCCCTTCCTTCGCTCATGGTGTATGTCTATATTATATAGCTCTAACAAGATCATCATTAAAGATAAGCTCCAATTCCTATCATTATTGATGAATTGTTAGATGAACTCCATGAAGCAATCCGATCTACAAATTTGGATCTTTGTTCATGGTATCACCAGATTAGAATGAAGGAAGGTACATATCCCAAAACAACATTCCGAACTAAGGAAGGCCATTATGAATTTTTGGTCATGCCTTTTGGACTTCATAAATGCACCTTCCACATTCCAAGGGTTGATGAATTCCATTTTCGCTCTCCCTTCCTTCAAAAATTTATGTTAGTATTTATTGATGATATACTAATTTACTCAAGTCTTGGGGAGGACCATCGCCTACATGTTGACAAGGTGCTAAGCAGACTACTAAAGGAGCAAATAATAACTATATGAAAACCATCCAAACGCTTTGGAATGGCTGAGGATTATTTGGGTCAAGGTCATCTCATGGTCAAGGTAGACCCCTAACAAGATTAAGGCCACTGATGGATCAGGGTTTTATTCCCAAACATTGAAGAATCTTAGGAGGATTTTGGGTTTGAAAGCATACCGCTAAAGTTTGTCTCTCTGAATTCATGGCAGAATAAAAACATCTTTAATGACACTAATGAAGAAGGATGAATTTTCATGGACTCCAAAGGAAACTAAATCTTTTGAACAACTTTAAAGAGGTGATGTGCAATCTCATGTCCTGACCTCACACGTGACTTCACAAAAACCTTTATTTCGAATGTGATTCCTCGGAAATGGAATTGTGTTGTCCTAATGCAAGAAGGAAGACCCTAGCTTTGGAAATTTGACCACTCAAGGGAAAGGACTTATACAAAACCATCATGAGAAGGAAATCATGGAAATACTATATGCATTGAAGAAAATGACATCCTACTCTAATAGTAGGCACTTCAAGGTAAAAAACGATCATGATATTCTTAAATACTTTGAAACAAAGACTATCTTCAAAAAGAACAACAAAAATGTGGGTAACCAAGATATTGGGTTATGATTTTGAAATCCTATAAAAAGGGAAGAAAATGTTGTATACATGCATTCTCAAGAAAGGATGAAGATGTTTGAGGCCTTTTCCTGTATATCTCAAAACATCCCAACTGATTGGATAATAGAAGCAAGGGGATGAATGGAAGAATGACGAAAAAGCGTGGACTCACATTCCAAGGTTGCAGTAAGATTCCAATGCATCGATACATTTACATGGAAAACATTCACCATGGTACAAAGATCACTTATATTTATGTAAGAACTCAACCCAAACAAAAAGGTACTATTGGAATTGTACACTTCTCCAATAGGAGGGCACTCTCGGATTTCAAAACTCTACCATAGAGTCAAGAAGGATTTTTTGGGATGGCCTAAACCTGATAAGTTCAAAGGTTTCAGGCGAATGCTTGTTTCTTCCAACAAAATACAGGAACAATTAAGAGCCTAGTCTTTATGCTAACCATTAGCCATCCTGGGGTCAAGGTTGGGAGGGAGGTTTCACCTGACTTACTGTGGGTTACCGGTCCTAAGGAAAGAGGTCATCACAGGATTGTTGATAGACTGACTAAGCATGCACACACTTTTGTGCACTCTCATCCCTTCAAAGCCACAAGATGCTTCCACCAAGATTCATGGTGGAGGACATAGCCTCAAAGCTACATGGCAACCCAAAGATTATTGTAATTAAAAGAGATCCCATCTTCACCGGAAATTTTTTGGACATAATTATTGTCTTTTTGGGTACCTAATTGGCTCATAGCTCATCCTATATCATCCTTGATTCAATGGACAAACCTAGATAGTGAACAAATGTTTGAAGGCTACCTTTATTTCTTTGCCTCTGATAAACAAAAAAAATGGTTCTCAAATGGTTGTTCTCTTGGCATAATTTTGGTATAACACTTCCTTTCACAACAAAAATGACACCATTATGCACTCATGGATACCAATTCCTCCTTCCATCACTTCTTATCTAAATAAAAATCTAAGGTTCAAGGAAGTTGGAAGATCACATTGAGAATCAACAACAAGTTCTCAACAAATATTAAAGGACAACCTAACCATGGCACACAATCACATGTAATAACAAGCAGATCAACATCATAGTGAAAGACGTTGAAGTAGGAGATTGAGTGTTTTTAAGATCACAACCATACAAATGATGGCCCTCAAGAAAGACAAGAAGGATAATAAAATTATCACCAAAGTATGGACCTTATAAGGTGTTCAAAAGATTGGTACTATGGCATACAAATTGGAGTTTCCTTCATCTTCAATGAGTACACCCAGCTTTCCATGTTCTCATGCTTAAAGAAGGTTATAGGTGAAAAGATCCTAGTTCAAACCATATTTAAATTGATCTATAGAAGGAAAAATCATATTGAGCCTAAAGCCATCACTGACAAAAGAATTCACTAACTCCGAGGAATATATCCATTTTAGAGTATTTCATTAAATGGAGGAAACTACTACCTGAAGATTCCACTTGGGAAGATGACTTTTATACTAAGCATCCAGAGTTACCAAGCATTATGGAAAACACTTTTCTCTCAAGGAGGGGCATGTTAATCCCAAATAATGGCTCATTACCCTTAATCAGTATATTACATTAGTAATGCTATTTTATTTGCGTCAACTTTACCCATTAGTCAGAATTATACCTTCTAGTCTCCTATATACACCAAGGAGACATTTCTATTTGGAATCATCCGTATTTGGACATTTATGGGCATTGGGAGGTTGTCCCCTATAAGAGGTTTATTATCTTAATTTCTCTATTTTTCAATGCGTTGAGTACTTATTCGGGAGGTTTTTCCATGCCATATTGATATTTGGTTCCTAACATATTGTCCCCATACGAGATATAGTATGAGGAATTTGCATAACATTCAGGAAGCTACCACAAAGGAGGACATGGAAAGAACATCGCTTGTTGTGAGAAATTTTACCCTGCGGATAGGTTGAACTCTTGGGGCCAAGATCCCTTCTTTGGTCCAAAGACAAGGAAAGAAGTGGTTACTACTTTCCTTTTAGATGTAGTTCCTTAACCTATAGATAGAAGATGGGAGACTCGTTTCCCAAAGTTTGTCCTCGTTGTTCTATATATTACTTCATTGCTCCAATTCATTCAATGATCAAAATGACCTGCAAAACAAGAGGTAGAAAAACCTTTCTACTTCTACTAGATCTCATTAGGTAAGAACTAAATCTATCTATAATCGATTTGACTTAAGCATAGACACTATCAAGAACAAAATAATGAAAGCAATAGGCCAAGCTGATATTAATGGAAATCCAACAAAGAAGGCACTATAAATCACATTTGATGCTACAACAATATTCTCCAAGATCTCCAACCCAACCCTTTCATGAATGTCTTTAGATTAGAATGATGATGCTTCAATGCATTTCCCCCCATCTAAGCCATGAATGGCCTTGTTTATATAGAACTTGGGAGGCTTAACCACCATAAAAATTCAAGGGAATGGATGAGATATTTACTCCTTAGGTTAGGATTTAGTACCCAAAATGGAGGGAATATGGATGAATCGAGTCCCTGAGACATCCTTTGACCATAACCATACAAAAGGATCTCAGGATTTTCCCATAGAAAAAAGGTGGATTAGATTCAGACCAACTAATTCTCCCCCATAATTGATTAGGAATAATTAATTCTCCCTATGCATGGGAAAGGGGGATTTATTTGTCAAACAAGGCTCAAAACTTAGGAAAAGTGGTTAGGTTTCACCATTTTCTCAATGTTTCCTCATTCACCATGTCTTAGGGAACACAACCATCATTTAGTCACAGTGTCAAAATTTATGAAACCCAATAGTGCATGACACTTAGTAAGGTGGATATGACACTTGAAAATGTTCATGGGACACTTAGTAAGGTGTATACAACACTTTACGACACTTTTCAACACTTAAGGCATGTAAAAGATGCACACCCAAGTGTGACATTTTGGTGTGTAATGTTGATGCTCCTAAAGTGTGAGGCCTAAGAGAAATTAATGGTCAAAATACCTAAAAAAAAATATCTATGCAAGGGTGGTGGAGTAGGAGAACCTTGAAGAAGCTGGAAGCAACCATCAAACAATATATATAGACAATCCCGAGGCATGCATACCTATGCCTCGAATACAAATGAACTCCAAAGGATGGACACTCTAACAAGACCAGAATCCATGAAAATATTGACTAATGATATGGCCAACAAATATACACAGAATGTGGATCCATGCCTCCATGAATCAATTGTGTCACAACCACAAAAAATAATAATAAAGGAGCTACGAGTATGAAAACAGCTTCATATATCATCACGGCGGATCTATGTGACAATATATACATCATTGAGATTTCCAATATGGTGGTTGTTATAATCGAATCATTTATATATATTCAAATGATTCCATCACATCTTGGGTAAATCACATGTATCAATGAGCTCCCAACCTAAGGTATTCATCCTGATCCCTAAATGGTACGATTTTTATCCATGTGAATAAATGACTTGATGTTGAACATGGCAGAGACTAATTTGATTATCAGTCAATAATGTATATTGTTAACAAGTTTGAAGGAAATCACCACACGAAAATGACTCCCAAGTTACCCTTGTACATTCCAAAGAATGCTAATACATGAGTTGAAGTCGAACAAATTTGATACCACTTTGCACATTCTAGATGTAAATATAATATGAAAAATATAAATACTTAGCAAGCAATAACATACCAACAATGATATATCCGAACAATACTAGAATAACAATTTACAAAGAAAATACCTTTATTAATGATAGCAATGTTCACTTTTACTATTCAAGGGGGAAACCTCCACTAGAGAAAAATCTCTATTACAATATCCAAGAAAAAAAACATCCAATACATCCTACTCTATTTATACTATTTCTATCTTCTAAGGAAACTTCTAGAGGAAGATATTTGTAGCGTAAGCTTCTATTAGGTCTTCTTACATTGACTTATTCTCCTTTATTTATTAGGCCTTATTAACTAATGTCGCCCTTATTACATAAAAAAATCTTACTAATTCATGACCCATGGATATGGGTTAGGATCGCATCCTAACACTAATCCATGATTTCCTTTATCTTTCCTTTGATAACTACCACCTTTCTTCTTAGATTGTGGACCGTGATAGTGAATCTCTTCTAAAATAAATCACACTTGTTGAACTTAGCATACAACAGGATCTCTTATAACTTGTAACACCAATTTGAGATATTATGTTTTCTTCCTTGGTCTTATAATTCTTCCATAATATCAACAATAAAACATCGACAAACTTATCCAAATATTTGTTGGAGAACACTATTCATTAGACACATGAAAGTATTGGCAGGAATTAGTAAGCCCAAATGAAATCCACTAATAAACTCATAATGTTCATAACTCATTCTAAAAGTTGTCTTTGTCATTGTTTCATTGAAACCTTTCAAAAGATATGTAGCTAAAGCATGGCCACCTAACAAAGCTTATCAAGAAAGGAAGAGAGATACACAAATGAAGAATAAGAATCAATGCATATTATTATCTAATCAATGAGTGAGTAATATTCACTAATATAGGCAATGACATCCTATAATTAGGGATGCATTTAACAGTGATGGTCTAAGATTAGAAAGTTCAAAATAGAACTGAATACTAACTCCTAATGAACTAGTGTTATTCTAATCGAATCCAAGATATTTAAAATAGAAACTTCTGAACACCCCCTAAACATCACTATGGAGTAAAAATGAGTCCCTGCTACTAGGCAATTTTTTAGGTATTGTTGGTTTTACTCAACTCTCTTCAATTATTTGATTTGTTGACCCATGGTTCATGTCATTTGGGGTTCCAACAAAGCTTCTAAAACTATCGGCCATCTTGGTGAACCAGAAGGAAACCGATCACACAGAATGTGTTGCGCAGTATCACCCGAGATAGTTATAGATGGATGACTGTAAGACTCAGTTGTTTACAATCTGGGACAGAGTAGGAGATAAAGGGTTTCTTGATTAAGGCCATGTTCTGTGAACTGTTAACACTCCATTTGTTCCTAGGAATCAAATGCATATAACTCAAAATATAAACTGATTCTAATAATGTATTTGGTTATTCATTAGTTATAATCATCTATTGATGAAAGAAGTTAAAGATATACAAACATTCAAGACGTTACACAAAGATTACCATGGTTCACTCCCTCTTGGGCTACACCACAAAGATCTAGCTTCTCTTCTCTTTAATTATGGTAGTTCCTGATTTCATTGCGTCACACGCTTACAGTTATCTTCAAAAGTGGGTAAGATCTATGTGAGGCTAACAAGATCACACTGTGCTCAATAGCCTGCGGTCCAATCCTCATATCTACCTTCCCTCCTATCTTTTCCTGCTCAATATCTTACAAAACTCAGTTCATACAACTCAAAACCTTTCATGCATCGTCGACAACAATACTTAGAACAATCACTCAATGACAATCGTAATCCTCATAAAAACTAACATAAATCAACAATGACAACAACGACAAACAACAACTCCAACACAAACAACCATAACCAACCACACTATAAGGATACTTTTGTATCTATATTTACACATTTCGGGCTCTTCAACCACTCTTTACAAAATATTACCAAAACCCTAACCCTTCTTATGCTAGGTTTTTCTCCCATGCATGTGTTGTTATTCCTCCAAATTTGTTTTAGTTCTTCTATGCACGCTTTTCTTGCATTTGCTGCGGCCGATCTTTTCTTAGTTGTCATCAGCTCAACGCTTCTTCCTATGATTGTCCCTTCTTCCACTTCACCCCTGCGCCAATAGGGCCCCAACATTAACATGTGACCGGCCCCGAGTCACCTAATTGTAATGTGACTCTGCATCTCCTAGTGATCATCCGAACTTCTCCTACAATTCTACTTCTTTTGTCACGCCCCACAGCTTTCTATTAGAACCAAACATCAATATAGCATAGAAAACCTTCAAAAAAGTACTACACCTTGAAAAAAAGAGAGACACTCAGATAATAAGCCTCTTTGAGGGGGAAACCTCCCTTTTACCCCAATTTAAAATGTTCAAGTACTAGATGATTCAAAATGAAAATTTCTCCTTGGTATATATAGGAGACTAGAGGCATAATTACAACCAATGGCCTAAAGTCACATAAATAAAATAACATTACTAATATAATATACTCCTACCATGTGGGTACGACAATATTAGGGCTTTCTACATTCCCTTGAGACAAGTGTTGTCTGCAACGCTTTGAGTAACTCGATCTGTCAGATAAAAGACTCATCTTCCCAAGTGGAATCTTCACTGCAGTTTCCATTTAATGAGATATTCTAAAATGGACCTATTCCTCAAATTTAATAAATTCCTAGGTCTGGATGGCTCTGTGGATCCAATATGATTTTTCCTTCCTCATCAAGTTCGGAAATATAGTTTGAATTTGATCTTTCACTTCATAACCTTCTTTAAGCATGAAAACATGGAACCGGGTGTACTCATGAAGATGCAGTAGCTCCAATTTGTATGCTATAGTACCAATCTTTTGGCAACACCTTATATGGGCCATAGTACTTTGGTGATAATTTACTATCCTTCTGGCTTGCTTGAGGGATCGCCCATTTGTATGGTTGTAGTCTTTAAAAACACCCAATATCCTACTTCAAAAAACTTTTTTCACTACGATGTTGATCTGTTGTTGTTTCATGATTTTGTGCCATGGTCGTTGTCCTTTAAGATTTTGGAGAACTTGTTCTTGATTCTCGACGTGATCTTCCACTGCTTGAACCTAGGATTTTTATTTTAGAGAAGAAGATGGAAGGAGGGTGGTTTCCATAGAGTTCCATAATGGTGTCATTTTTGTTGCAGATGAAAGGAAGTGTTATTCACCATTCTGCCAAGGGTAAATCCATTTGAACTATTGTGTTTGTTTTATCAGAGACAAAGCAATCAAGGTATCCCTTCTGTATTTGTTCACTATCTTAGTTTTTCCATCAGATTGAGGATGATAGGATGAGCTATGAGCTAATTGAGTACCCAAACAAGAAAAATAATTATGTCCAAAAAATGTCCAACGAATATGGGATCTCTATCACTTAAAACAATCTTTGGGCTACCATGTAACTCTTGAACTGTCTCCATGAATGCGTGAAACTGCATTTTAGTTTCTAAAGGGATGAGAGATTGCAGCCAAAGGTAAAAGGATTTGGTCACTATCAACAATCACCATGATTAATTCTCTTTCCTTCATGCTTTGGTAACCTGTGATGAAATCCATGGAAACCTCCTCCCAACAATACTCTGGGATGGATAATGGTTGTAAAAAAGACCCGTTCTTAATTGTTTCCACTTTATTTTGTTGGCAAAACCAAACATTCCCGGTGCCACAAACATTTGAACATCATTTTAAGGCCATCCAAAAAAAAATCCTTCTTATGGTAGGTTTTCAAAATCCCGAGTGTCCTCCTATTGGAAAGGTGTGCAACTCAAACATCTTTGTTTGAGCTGGGAGTTCCGACATAAATATATGATCTTGTACCATAAAGTGAATCATTTTTCCATGTAAATGTATCCCATGCACTGGAATCTTGCCGTTAAACCTTTGAATGAGAGTCCACTTTTCACATTCTTCCATTAATCCATTGCTTCTATTATCCAATCAATAGTTGGCCGATCGAGATAGCATAGAGAGCTGGGCCTCAACATCTTCATCGCTTCTTGAGAGTGCATCCTACATAACATTTTTCTTCCCCTTTATAGAGGATTTCAAAATCATAACTCCATCTTGGGTTACCCATTTTGTTGTTCTTTGAAGATAGTCTTTGTTCCATGAAGTATTTAAGACTATCATGATCTGTTTTGACCTTTGAAGTGCCTACCTATTAGGTAAGGACACCATTCCTTCAATGAATGTAGTATTTCCATCATTTCCCTTCCTCATAAATGGATTTGTGTAAGTCCTTCCCTTGAGTGGTAGACTTCAAAAGCTAGGGGAATCTCTTCTGCATTAGGACAAAGAATTAATTCCATTTCCCGAGGAATCACTTTCCACAATAAAGGTTTTTGTGAAGTATGGAGGGTTTTAAGACAGAGCTTCTACACATCACCTCTTTAAGTTGTTCTCAAAAGAATCATTGTCTCTCGAGTCCATGAAAATATGAACTTTCTTAGTTAGTGTCATTAAAGGTGTTGCTATTCTTCCAGAGTTCCAAACAAACTTGCAGAGAACTGTCAAACCCAAAAAATCCCTAAGATTCTTCAATGTTTTGGGAATCGCCACCCATCATGGCCTTAATCTTATAGGGTCTACCTTGACATCTTCATGAGATACAATATGACCCAAAATAATCTACCTCCTTCAATCCAGCAGAAACATTTGGATGGTTTGGAATATAGTTGTTGTTCATTTTAGTAGTTGTAGCACTTGTCAACATGACATGATCCTCCCAAGACTTAAGCAGAATAGTATATCATAAAAATACTACCACAATTTTCAAAGGAAGGATTGAAATGGAATTCATCAACCCTTGAATGTGGAAGGCATTTGTAAGGCCAAAAGGAATGACCTCAAAAATTCATAATGGCCTTCATGAGTTCGTGAATGTTGTTTTTGGGATATCTTCTTTCCTTCATTCTGATCTAATGATACTCAATAGAGATCCAGCTTTTTGAAATAGATTGCTCCATGTAGTTCATCTTAAAATTCATCAAGGACGGGAATGGGAAAATTATCTTAATAGTGATCTTGTTGAGCTCTATAATCCGACACATACCATGAGTTATATATTTCTTGAATACTATTACCACTCTGTGCAGAGTAAGAACTTGGCTAGGTCTAATAAATGCCGTGACTCTAACATTTCTTTCAACCATGCCAATTTCACTCTTTCCGGCATAAGGGTATCTGTATGGACTAATGTTAGAGGAACACTGTGAATTAGGTGAATTTCATGATCATGATTTCATGGGTGGAAGATACTTGGGAATATCTTGGGAATATCTTCAAATACTTTGGAATGCTTATTAATGATCCTTTGGAGATCTTGAGGAATAGATGGCTTAGATGTTTGAACATCTAGTGAGCATAGTTGTGCAATAACGCCTTGATGCCCCTTTTTCAATAAGTTTGTCATGCTATTAGAGATTATCACCTTACTAGGTTTCCCTATGATACCTCTTAACTCAATTTATTTTCCTTCCATTGAAAATTTCATGAAAAGTTCTCGAAAATTAAAAGCCATTGTTCCTAATGATTGTAACCATTGTATTCCTAGTACAACATCTGCACCACCCATGGGAATAGAAATCATTGGACTATTCAATACATATTCCCCCATAGTAAGATTGATCTTATTTCATTTTATTGAGCAATTGATAGTTCCTCCATCTGCAATCATTACTTGAAACTCTAGCACCGGATATACAAAGCAATTGAGATCTTTGGCTAATTTATAGTGAATGAAATTATGAGTACTGCCAGAATCAATTAGGAATATTACCTTTTTCT
>SNQJ01S0269037.1:0-11799 GCA_010110895.2 Picea sitchensis
AAACGAGGAAATGTGGAGTATCTTCGAGTTGGTCTTAAGGGTACAAATCCAAGCAAAGCTAAGTGTATTGAGGTTGGAAAGGTGAGGGAACTATACCCTCATCTTTATATAGACTGAAAATAGTCTTTTGGAGGTCCAAAATATTTTCAATGGGGAGGTGTGATCCAGGGGATCAAATTTTGCTCAAAATTCAAAGTGCTCAAAATCGCTTCAAATCGAACGAGAGCGTAGGCCTTGTCGTTACGAACCCAACACAACTCGTTTGGGTTCAAACGAACGTCGGGAGCGAGAGATATCGCGTTCTGTTCAAAACGACAAACAGGCAAAAAAAAAAGGGATGTTGACTGTACAATCCGTATAGTCCGTACGGATGCTGACGTGGAAGGCCATACAACACGTGGAAAGGGTCGTACAACACATGGCAGATAGTTGTGTGGATAGTTGGCATATGACGTGGCTTGTTTGCAGCGAATGGGATAGCGACACGTGGCCCAATCAATGGCCGCCACGTGTCACCTATGTATTG
Organism: Picea sitchensis; assembly: GCA_010110895.2. NCBI lineage: Eukaryota > Viridiplantae > Streptophyta > Pinopsida > Pinales > Pinaceae > Picea > Picea sitchensis. Next base: position 527 of record SNQJ01S0269037.1, read on the forward strand.
GTTTAAAAGTTATGTTGTTGGCCGGATTCGACCCCGTGACCTCCGGGCAAGGTAAAGCCTTGGGAAGGGCTGCCCAACCGGTGCGCCCACATGTGTTACTTAACATATGTATGCGTTTGATTATATTTGAGTTTGAAAATATGTGAATTGGGGCGCGAACCGGGCTGGGGATAAGCCCCGGCCCACGGTTATATTTGTATTGCATATGACCATTGTAATGTGCGTGGTTATATATATATGTGACCATTGTGGTATGCACGCGGTTATATGTTTGACATGTGACCATTGTGGGTGCGCGTGTTTTAACCCCCGCGGTTATATATATGGTTAAAACCTTAACCCTGTTGCATTGTGCGCGGTCATGTGGTGGCCATGTGCCCACGGGCCTTGGTGGTTAAGGGCCAGTGCGTAACCGTTCGACAGTTTGTATCGGTTGTGCGGTTGCACCCAGTGCTGAGTTTTTCCACATAAATGTGTGTGGGGGCTAGGTTGAGCCAACAAGGGTGCATTTTGGCGATCCAGATATAGCAAGTTTGAAGGGGAACTTCCAGGAAGCCTATCTTCTTCAATTTTGGGCCAAACGAGGTGCTGAAAAAGCCCAGCTAGGGGTTTTTGGACGTTCTGGAGCCTCATGTGTTAAGCCTCATATGCCCAAAGTCCTTCGAAAATAGAAAAAAAGAGTTTTTTTATTATTAATATAAATATTTTTATATTTATATTGATATTTAATCCAATATTTAATTTATGAAATCACGTCAAATCATGGGCAGGAATCTCAATTTATAATGTGGAAAAGTAAAAGGTTGGATGGAGGGCACACATACATATCAGGGATTAAAGTAACTAGGAGGTTAATTATGTGAAGGCGGGTCGGGGAAAACTACCGTGGTTTATTTGGTGGACACGTGTTTTTACATGGAGCACATTGGAGGTAAAAATAGTTTGGATTAAACCACTCTAGCCAAAGCCTGATGTAATAAATGCACCATTTATTATATGTTTAATGTGCGGCATTTTTCCAGGAGTGCATTTCAACAACAAATATGGAATTTTTAATAAATGAAATTCCTCCTCACGATGAAAAGGTTTTACGGAGGCAAGATTCAAGTTTTACAAATTAAAGGGATTAATGTTTATTTCCATGAAAAATATTTAAATGGGAAGATGCACGTGAATGAAGACTTGGATAACTCTTTATCCAAAGATTTATAGAAGTAAAAGAAGAAGATAAAAGGTATTTTACCAAAGACGGTAAATTGGAAAAAAAAACACAGTAAATGGTTTTTCACAGTGAAACCGTAAATTGGAAAAACATAACATAGTAAATGTTTTTCATGTGAAATGGTGAATTGGGAAAACAAGACATGGTTTTAAAAGAACCACGGGCATGAATTAAATTATGGAAATTTAATTCTACAGGATAGAAAATATTTGGGAATTATTTTTATTTCAAATATATTATTCCCAAATGTTTAATGAGAATATGGATAAATGCAATTATATTTGAAAGATTATGAGTGACATTTTAAAGAGAATGTGACAGAGGAAGGAGTTGGAGCGTTAGAGGAATCTACAGGGATCATGAAACGTTTTTTATGAAAACTGTCATTTGTAATCATTATAGAAGATGAAACATTTCATTTCAGTTATTGTAACCTATTGCACACTGAAGGAACTCGAATTGTATAAGTATTAGAGGTTCTGAGTGTATTAATGGTGGGCAGAAGTGCAAGGGCACAATTCTGGTGGTTCTGGACTCTATTGTAATTTTTCTGGGACTGAATTGAATACATATGCAGAAGAATTTTGAATTGTTTATGAAAAGATTCTAATGGCTATGATATGAGTTTTTTCCTCCTTCATTGTTTGTATTTCCTGTGTTCTTTAATTCCATTTTCATTTTCTTATGTTTAAATTGGAGAGTTAAAGGCCCAGAATTCATCTTATGATGCTCTTGGCTTAAGCAATTTAAACTATGTAATTGTCTTCTTAACTAATTCAGAATTCATTTTATTAATGCTCTGATGCAGTTACTTGTTTTTCCCCTTTCCTCTTACACTCTGCAAATATCAATTAACAACTCAGATTCATTACCTAATTTATCCTTTATCCTCTGGAGAGTTCTACCTGTTGATCATTGTTTTCATTCATTTTCAGAATTTTTGACTCCATAGCCTTGTGTGTTCCTCCCCTTCATTTCTAGAAAATTTTATAAAAACCCCCAAAACAAACTAAATCTAGCCATCAATTTCCAAAGAAATATCAAGTGACACGAGAGAGCCCTCTCTGAGTTGAGCAGGCTAGTGCCTCAACTCTAAAGATGATTGAAACAATTACCTCCGTCGTTTGTCTATTAATCTGGAAAAAAATTACAGAGTGCTAACAGAGCCCATTCCTGGGCTTGGCCAACATATTCCCTTCATAATATTCGAACTCATTGGCTCCTTTTTCTAAGACACGTCACACGATATAGGGACTGTGCCACATGGGTTTAAACTTGCCTACCCCCAATGGTTCCTTGGCTTGATCACACAAGAGGACCAAGTCACCCTCGATGTACAACCGAGGATAGACATACTTATCGTACTGGACCTTGAAACATCTTTTGTTTGCCTCAATAGTCGTGGAGGTGTCTCGACGCTGCTTGTTAAGACTCTCTAGGTGTACAAGGCGTCACTCGAGATCGAAAGTGTCAAGTAGGAGCGTGACTGCCAAATTAAGAGAAGGGATTTTGCATTCAATATGTAATATCAACTCCACACCATGTACTAACTGGAAAGTGGAAAATTCGGTGGCAGTCTTGACCAAGGTTTGGTATGCCCAGAGTGTGGGATATAGCATAATGTGTTAGTCGTACTTACTCTGGCCGAAAGTTTTTTGCAAAATGGTCTTGAGAGACTTGTTGATGGCCTCTACTTGTCCATTTTCCTGGGGGTAATAAGGAGAATAATGACCATGTCTAAACCCCGGTTTAGATGTTATTTCTTCCATCATTTTGTTCTAAAAGTGACTTCCATGATCAATGACAATCTCACTCGGGATACCGAACTGGGCGATAATTTGATTGAATACGAAGAAGGTGACATTCTTCCCATCGTGTTTAACTGTAGGCATGGCCTCATCCCACTTAGTAAAGTAGTCGACGGCCACGATAATATTTTGATTCCCCCCAGCAGAAGATGGGTTGCAATCCATGAAGTCCACCCACCACTTGGTGAAGGGACCGACGGTAATGACTGGGTGAAGAGGGGATGGATGAGAGCACATTTTTTGAGTGAACACCTGGTAGGGGTGACACTTATTAACTGCTTCAATACAATCTTTAAAGATACATGGCCAGAAATAACCGGCTCGAAAAAAAATTTGGGTTGTCGCAAGCCCAAATAGATGACCACCACAAGCCCCACTTTGGAAATCATTTATGACTGACTCGGCTTCCCCGTGAGTTAAACAACAATGCAGGATATTGTTTATTCCTCGGCGATACAAAGTTTCACTGATGATAGTATAATTCTTAGCTTGGTACTGTATACGTCGTCAATCATCTTGCAAGAGATGTTGAGGGAACTTCAATGCTTGAAGATAGAGAACAATGTCTCCATACCAGGGGTCGAACGACGAGATGAGAAAAATGTGCTCATCCGCAAATGAATCAACATGGATAACATCCTCATCTAATCATGGAAAGCCAGATATTAACGCCGCGAAGACTAGTGATTTCTTGGATTTCCCAAAAGCGAAATCAAGATCAAATTCTTGTAAAATGACAATCCATTTATTGTATTTTCCCCCTATGATACGCATGGTAAGGACATATTGAAATGGATTGACATTGACAACCACATTATTCTTTCAAAGTAATATATAATGACGTAAGTGTTGGACTGCATGAACGGAAGCCAAAGCTAGCTTTTCAGCATGAGAATAATTAATCTCAGGACCGACTAAGTTTTTTACTAAGATAATAGATGACGTGCTCGCTAAGCTCATCATCCTCCTGAACCAAAACCATACCAATCGTCTCTTCAGACGCGGCGATATAAATCAAGTAATCCCTACTATAGTCAGGAGACTTCAACAAAGGTGTCGATACCAAGTCTTTCTTCAAAGCATCGAAGGAATCCTGGTCTTGCTCATCCTAGATAAAAGGGGTGTCCTTCTTCAATAGACGCATGAAACCCTTAGTGATATTGGCATAATTTGCTATAGATCGACGTAGAAAGTTAGATTTCCCCTGTAAACCCTGAATTTGTCTAATAGTGCGTGAGGGAGGCAATTGAAGTATTTCCTAAACCTTTAACGGATCTACCATGATCTCGGTCTCAGAAACTAGAAATCCCAAAAGATCACCAGACCTAACACAAAATATGCACTTATGAGGGTTCAGTCGGATTCTATAGTAACGACATCTTTCAAAAATAAGTCAAAGGTGCATAGATTGATCCACTCTCTTACGATAGTGAGCAGCAAGATCATCAAGGTAAGCTTCAAGTATAGGCTTAAGATTGTGAAAAGCAAAGGTCATGGCATGTTGGAAGGTTGCTACGAAGTTTTTAAGTCTGAAAGGCATTTTTCGATATGCGAAAGTACCCCAAGGACAAATAAATGTCATCTTGTGTTGATCCTCAGGTTTTATTTGAATTTGGTTATACCCTGAAAATCCATCCATAAAAGAAAATACTCTGCTTCCCACACACTCGTCGAGAATCTGATCAACGAAAGGTGTCGGGAAGTTGTTTTTAGGACATGCCTTGTTCAGGTCACAAAAGTCCATACATACATGGACAGTTCATTGCTTCTTATTCATAGGAACGAGATTGGACACCCATTCAGTCAAGGGAACCGGGTAGATGAAACCAACATTAAGTAGCTTCTCCACCTCTGACTTAATAACAGGGGCCTTCTGGGGATTGACATCTCTAAGACATTGTCGAACAGGTTTAGCATTCAGATAAGTTCTAATCTCATGCTCGACAATACGAGAATCGATTCCTGGCATCTCTTCATATGACCAAGAAAAAACATCTCGAAATTCCTTGAATATTTTGGTGTAGATTAGGATTTCTTCTGGCGAACGATCCACACTGATATGTACATTTTCAATCTTACCAGGGGTACGAGAGATATCAATCGTGACGGTAGGAGAAATACTCACCATATTTCCTTCGACATAAATGTCGTGCGTATCAAGTGGAACTACAACCTGATCAACTATCTCACTCAAAATAGATCGAAAGTCATTTTGTTTGATTCTTTCAAGCTCTGGGAGAAAACAAGAGAGATGATGCATATCATCCCAAGGTCTGTCGGAACCATTCATGGCTTCGATGGTAGATTTTTCCGAAGGTAAAGTCCCATCGAAGAAGTCATGTGAACAAGACAATGAAGTGGCCCACACGGGCCTAAGAACAGGATCCTCCTCATCTGTCGGCGAGGTAACAGGATCGGGATCGACGGAAGAGTCAAGAACATATTGATATGAAATCTTTGTTGCCGATAGTTTCATGGCCATTCCAGCATGAAACTATGAAACTGGCCTTCACAGGATGAATTCGGGGAAGATAGGGTCCACAAATCACTAAAATAGGAAGTGCAGAAAGGAATGGACCTTCCTGTCGAAACGGGCCTACTGGACATGGCGCAAACATGGTGAATCAGTGTCGTGAAGTCGAAAGTACCCATCAGGGAAGAATACATTCTGACACCGACATTCTTAGTTGTCGGCTGAGAATTGTCGATCACAGGGATCGATGGTCCAACAGATGCATTGGGAATAGCATATGCAAAATATAATTGGTCAGTCATCATGATCTTCCCTTCATGAGGAAAACAAAGAGTATGGAATATGGACGATATGACAAGGACCATAGCATAGGTCCAATTGCATTCTAGTAAAAAATTATAATATTCAAGAGGCACATCAACTACCTCAACCTCCACCTCTATTGTCTTCCCACCTAACTGGACTAGAAAGGTAGGAAGGATACTATGAGGGTGGAAGGAATGATCGTCAAAAGAAGTCAACATGTTCATTGATTTAGAAAGATTCAGAGAACCGAGAGCTTTCCAACATATCAGGGACATCACACATGTAGTAGCACCTTCATTAACAACCTCATGTTTGATGGTATACTTTGATTACCCCACATGGATTTGGAAAGCCACATGGTAAGGCAAGCGAGGCTTCACATCTGTGACGTCAAACTTAATAACTTTTGAGACACTAGGTTCTAGAGCTCCTAAAGAAGATATTAAGGCATTCCTCTGTGAAGGACATGTCTGGAGTACCTCCAAAGCCAACATCGCACAAGGGGTTTGACCCAGGTCTTCAACAATGGAGTAGTTTTGGGCGGCTCTATCATTTTGATTATGGGTAGAGAACTTGACTACTCCTTTCAGAATACGAGGTGGTGGCTCTGGTTTTTCAATCTGTAAAGTTGTCTCCGGAGAAGGAGGAGGAGATTATAGACCAGGTGTAGCTTGTGAAGAGCTATAATCTCGAGATTGAGTGGCTACACTAACTTTCACATCGACCATATTCATACATAAACAGTCGTCGTCTTCCGACGATGGGTTTTGACTCCCACCAACCGCATTTCTTACATTTAAGGAGCTCAAGGCCATGTTTTGGTTATGTGGAAAAGGATTCGTCATCACGGTGGGTGGTAGAGATAATAACCTCGCAGATTCCGCAAGTTTTGGGCATAAATGGGTAAGGTGGTCGTCTGTACAAATCTTACAGGGAAATTTCACCTTACGTCTTTCTCTCTTTCCCTCTCCAGCATTATTATTCATCTTCTCATTATTACCATTTTCCTTGGGTTTACTACCATTTTTCCCACCCTTACGATTATTACGTCCTTTCTTCTTATTTCCATCAGGTTGCTAGTTACCATTTGGGTCGGCCAACAATTGCATGGAATGTACATCCACCAACTGAGTGGGATTGGAAGACACAGACGAAGTTATCCCTCCTGCAGACTGGTTTAGAGACAACTCTTTCAAATGTCTTTTCACCGAGTTTGCGGATCTTACACTGGCGAAGCCTACAATTCCATCGGCATGAGTTCTGGGCTTTTTTCTAGGGTCATAAGTTGACCGCGGTGCATCCAGAAGAATGTGGTATAACATCCTAGACTAAGCGTATATAAGATCTAGCTGCTGGGCTTTAAATATCACTTATTCCTCAATGGTAACCCCGGATGTAGTAACATCATTTGAGATAGGAGGGTGAAAACACTTAAGGAACCATTCTAAAAGAAAGTTCGGGGGTATGGAGGTCTTAATCAACCTCTTCTGTCTACGCCACTCCTGGATATGATCAGAGATATGAGTGTTCGTGTCCCTGCGTAAAGTCGACAGAAGTTCTAGGCCAGCATTGTAACGAACCGGCAACTGGAAGTGGTTAATAAAGACCAACACCATCTGACTAAAGGTCCCATATGCCCCCCTAGGTAGATCGATATACCATTTTTTCGTGACCCCAATGAGGATGCGTTGAAATAATATTAACCGAATAGAATTGTCATTAAGGGAATTTGAAGAGAACCATAGGTGAAAGGTAATAATGTGGTCACTGGGATCCTCACCATTCTTACCTTCGAATTTCAGAATTTCCAAAGGAAGATTGGTGTGGATGGGGGGGCATGTAGGATCATGACTCATAGGGTTGTTCATCAACTTAGCCAAGTCTGGCAGATTAAGCATGGCCAAAAAAGGGAGATGGGGTTGCAGCATCTGGCCTCAAGCTCTTGGGAAAGATTGTGTTTGAGTAACTACAGCCCATCCATGGTTTTGGTAAGCACCATGGCCATGTCCGGGATTGTAAGGCCCTCCTCCAGGTTGATTCATAAAAGGTTGGTTGGGCATCATTCCAGTAGGAATGTTCTGATTGGGTTTATAAAAATTTCCCCCAATCGGATTGGATATGGATTGGGGGTTTCCCAAAGCTTGAAAATGACCTCCTTCAGGTGTGAATACAGAGGATAGAGGTGGATTCGCCATGAAAAATGTGTTGGTCGGAATCAACATCGAGGAAGTAGGGGTATAGGATGGAACTTGAGCAGAAGCTTTTCCGTCGGGTTGGTTTTTCCACCCAGAAGCAAGAGGATTAGACCCGAGGTTAAAAGTAGGAATTCCTCCCATATTAGGATTCATTTGAGGGATTTGAGAACCACCAAACGAAAATGGAGTATAAGGAGGTGTAGTGCCCCCAATCTCAATGCTAGCATTAGGGCCAACAACTGGGATGGCGTTCAAAAAATGTGAAGTAAAGTTCAGCATACCATAGGAAAAATAACTAGATTCCATAGGGATGGACTGAACATTATAGTCTGGTGAGTGACCAAAAGACCCAAAAGGGTTCGAGGAAAGATATTGAGAATTCATTACAGGTCGAGCCATAGTAATGATAGGTGCCTCTGGCACTACAACCATTCTGGTTGTAGGAGTCGAAGGGGTGCCATTAACTATAGTGGGTGTGGGATTTGAAGGGCTCCCAATGTTCTGAAGACTAGGTTCATTACTCATCCTTGTATAATCACAAGTCTGAACAGTGGAGGTGTGTGTACCATGCCTAATAACTCTACACCTTTTAGAAGAAAAAAACTCAAAATCCAGTGGTAATTGTAACAAGCGATGGGACCGGCAGGGATGTTGGTCGGACTCCACGATGACTTAAGACTCTAAAGACAAAAAATAAATCCTAAGGCCAACAAGTAATCAAAGAGCACACCAAAATTCAAACAGCCAATATGCACACAAACGGGGTAAAGTGGATGAAAGTGGCCTCCCTCCATAAAGAAGGTATGTCTCACCCAAGAGGGACCTAAGACTCCCTGCTAAATATCGGAGGTAACAGAATCAGCTAAAAGGGCCCTCGTGGACTTAAAAACCAATCGGTCAGATCTCCTCAGAGAGGTAATCCTCCATAAAGGTTATGTGTTGTCCGACCCTTATCTGACCCAGGGTACCTGCAGAATAACCCCTACAAGTAACCTATGTGGCACCTAAGTCAAGCAACTAATAAAACATTGTATAACTGATGCACAAGTGAGAAGTCATAAGTCAATTCCACCATATTGGCAGGGTAGAAAATCCTGAAACCTTGAAACTACCACCTCTCATGAGGGTAAAGGCACTAGAAAGATCCCCAGATATGAATAGATCCCCATAAATATCTTTGATGCTAAGAAGGTATCGGGGGGATATCCCTTCAACCAACCTCGTGCGACCTCGTGATTAACTCTGGTGTGAGCGGAGCCTCCTGATATTGCCAATTATACAATGGATTTTTCCACTCCCTTTGTCAGACACATATGTTGATTTAATTGCCTTGGAGAAGTTTACTCATAAAATCCTATTCCAAGGCACTAAATCCTAAGCTAGTTAGTGCACCCTAGAAATTAAAATCGTGACTAATCAATTTTAAATTATAGCATTAATTTTAGTGGTCGCGATTACTCAAAAAGGTATGGTATTGAAACTCATGATGCTATGACTCAACAAGAAAAGTAAATATGAATATAATGCAAATTCCTAACTTCAATTTTCAATGAATGATATGCTTCTCAAAAAAAATGAAATTTTCAATTTCAACTCTACAGTTCTGAAGTAAAAATGCAATCTTTCATTACATGTACTAAGCTAATGACAAAGACTCAAAAGACTAAAATGTCAAGCAATGCAACATGCCTAATATTTTTGTATTTTCAATATAAGAAAAAATGAAAATGCATGGATTGAACAACAACTTGATATCTAAAACTCTACTGTGTATAGAAACAGACAACTCAAGTAGGATATCAATAAATAAGACACCCAACCCAATGTACAAGGACAATCAAAATGAAAAGGTGATGAGAAAGACTCCGCCCAAAAATTCAAACCCAGACAGGTTTCCTGTCATCCCACAAGCACTTAGCAGGCACTACAAAGACCCAAGAAGACTCAGCAAACATCAAATCCCACCCAGCAACCACCAGACCCAGCAAACAAGCAAGGAAGGTTGATGTGTGTAACTATTCAAGGAAATAGAGTGTATGTACGCAGCTTGCAGAGGGACAGAATGCGTATATACTTGATTGTCAAGCCAAAAACCACGTATATGTTTTAAAAATGAGGCTTGGCAAGGGAGAAGGCTGAAAAACTCAGACCTAGAGTGAACAGAGGCTGTCAAGCAATGATACGACAAGAAAAACAATAGGAATGAGAGAAATCTAAGGGGAAAAGTACTCCAAACCCTAAGAAAGAAGATTCAATCCCCATTATGGTCGTCAGTTATGTTACGAGGAAAATCTCTCTATGGTTAGGGTAAACCACAACAGATGGAAATGACTGCATAAATCAAATCTATTCTCAAATATGTTATGTAAACAAATATGCTAGCAAGACAAGATAAAAGGCTTACGTCGTCCAGATGTTTGATGAAGTCCATCGTTGAGCACTTGACCCAAAGAAATATACCTGCAACTAGTCCTCAACAACTAGGAAAAGAAAGAATATGGTGATAATAAGTGATGTTAGCACATTCAATAGCATAATCCATTAACAAACATGAAAAATACGCCCATGGAATAATAATTCAAATATTTTCAAGATATCAATTGGACGAGAAAATAGTATTTTTATTAATATGTGATTAGTAGAAGTGAAAATGTTACAGACTTCTGTGTCGGCACGGTTCGGAACCGAGAAACTAAGTTCCTTCCAGCTTGGCCTCCACCACTTCAATCCTCCACCAAAGGCAATCTCATAAAAGAGAAACAATGAGGTTCTCAATCAATAAGGGAAGAGCTTGGGGGATAAACATTGTGTTCAAACATAAAGGACAAAAGGATGCAGACTCAATATGAAGTAAATAATTTCTCCAGAGTAACTTTTCTCTCAAAGTTGAATTCTTTCTCCTCCTTTACCATATCTTGGAATTGGCCCATTTATAGCCTTCAAATGGAACTAAAGGACCGAGTCAGAATGTTTACAGTATATGGAAGGCCAAGGATCATAGATCTCCTATCGTGACATGGAAACCTGACATTAATTGTCATTTTTTGGCATAAATCCTGATGTACGTGGGCTATAGGGGTGCAGCCTGTGTATACGCATGTTGTATAGTAGGAAAGATGTGTACAAGTGGAAAAATATGTATTTTTAGCTCTGGATTTTACAAACAGGGATGATAAGTCTGCATAGGGAAATGGAAAAAGTCCTTCTGTGCAAGATTTCATAGGAGTCAAATCTTGCTATAACATGCCCCTATCTACCTCTCTCCATAT
>SNQJ01S0269038.1:0-11799 GCA_010110895.2 Picea sitchensis
ATTACCTACTTCATCCAAACCAATAACTAGATAGGATATTATCATGGCCAAAGTTATGGATATGGTGGTTCTACAAGTCAACAAGGAGTTACTAACAAAACTTGAAGTGATGGGATTTCCCATAGCCCATGTAAATTGTGCACTTCATTTTTCAAGTAATGATAATATCAAGGCTGCTATGAATTGGGTGATGGAAAATAAGAATGATTTATAGGTTTATCACATTTCCATGGTACCTGCCAAAGCAAAAGATGAGTCTACAAATCCAACATTGTGTCTAGAATAAATAAAATCAAATACAATAACTATGAGAGTGTGTGGAAGAAGAAGAAAATGATGTTGATTCCAAGCTTCAACCTCCTCTTCCTAAATGGTGCAATGAAAAACCACTTACTTACCAAATTCTTTGTGGCCAATTAACCTCAAAAATAAGCTATCCCCTAATGTAGCCAATGGTCAGTCACTAATATACATAATGGGGAATCATTATTACGTAACTAATTACTTGGGATTGGGGAGGACAAGAAGTGCTATGCATGCCTTGTAAGCTTGATTTTGTATACACTAAAATATTATTTTATTTAGGTATACAAGAAACACTATTGTAAACTCACTCAACCACTTTTAATCATCTCGAATTTGGAAATCCTTGTACGTAATTCATCCAAATGATGGTCAACCTCTATGAGCTTACACAAATAATGAGCTGGTAGAGAAATTCCTATGCTATCCAAAATTTGTATTTAGAGATGATGAGATATTATATGGACACATATGCTACTTAGTGTGAAAAAAACAAGAATGGCCACTGTGAATTATCATTAATATATTATCATGTCATTTCCAAGAGAGAAAGTGACCCAATAGAATGAATGATCGTAATATGTTATCCAATGTCCATTTGAAGTTTGTAGTGTAATGAAGAACCACATGGAACATACCATTCAACATGTGTATGGAGAACCAAAATGGTTTCAACCCACATACAATTTGGAAACATAATTATCTGAACTTACAGGAGACTATCGTGTAATGAGATAAAGAAAAATGATCTTTCAAGGATATATGAACTGTTTTGTAAGATACCTTTGTGATGAAGGTTATTGAATTTCATGATAAGTATATTGTATACATTTAAGATGTATTTCAAAATGATACTTTTAAAACCTCTTTCAAGCAATCACTTGTGGTAATATTTAGTAAAGAAATTGTAGGAAGAACAAATGAAGAGTCATTGGCCATAAAAATTTTTTTGTTAATGTACTTGAAAAGGGTTCCAATAAATATATAAAAAATGATGATATTGAAATTATTCTTGAAAAGGTGAAAAGGTGGTGAATTTTGTTGAACATGCATTAGTTCTCATTATGCAGATTCGCTACTAAGCTGGATTCTTGAGGAGGGGGGTGAATCAATAATGAAAAAGTATAATCCTTTTTCTTCAAAATGTTATATGTCTTGGTGTATCAATGTGAGTGAAGTAAGAAATAAGCAGTCACACACATGCAGGTACACCAATGTTTTACATTGAAACCCAAATTGGGAGAAAACCATGGGAATTAATTTTTTTCTTATGTCTTGAAGAATTACATTCATTGGAAGCACCATCAGCTTCCTTTGTTTTCGGCTACCAGGCGGAGCGTTTCACAGCGAGGAAGGAGGCTACAACCCCAATGAACACCGGATTACAAAACAAGGTGAAATACAACTACACATCCTTGCCTTGTCCTGCCACCCTGGAGTAGAGTAGAATGATGGAACCTTTGTCCATATCACTGGGGTATCTTGTTGTAAACTGTACCAATGAAATCCCTAAACCAAAGCCATCAACCATGCATTAACATGTTACCTCAACACGCCAATCAGCCTATACCATAAGCGAGTCCATCAACCATGCACCAACACCTTAAATAACACGTACCATAAACAAGTGCATTCAACAATGTACCAGAAGTATGTATAATCACTGTGTCAACTACTCATCAGCTGCGACTCATCAATATGTACAAACATCATGCACGGCTATACATATTGTATGTGCACCAACTCATCAACTACTTGTCTTAACCATGTGCCCTTGTACCACAATAAAGGCCCTCCATCAATTTCATCCCACATCAAATCTTATTTGCCAAAAAGCTCTGTAATAGACACGGTGTATATTATGATCACATTCCACAAACCTTCCTTAACTTTAAAACAAGATATTATCATTTTTCATCAAACTTTTCTTTATTTACTCTTGCAGCCCTAGTTTTTGGATGGTCAACAACCCTAACTCGATGTAATCATAACTTTGAACCTATAATGTATAAAGATGAAACTAATACAATGTTCTTGGTGTGTTGAAATGCAATTCCTCCAAGTGTCACTACTTGGAACATCTCATAAAAGGAGTTATGAAAAATAGCATACCCTTCCGAATTATGGCTTATTCTAAATAGCGACCTTGTAGAGAGTGCCCTTAGAAGGAACCATCAAAAGAATTTTTCCTTCTTTGCATTTCGGCCTCTTTTCTTCACCTTCGCAGGAATTTTGGTTTAGATATCCCTTGGATTTACCTGGGATACATATATATATTAGGTGCTCAAAGTATAATTCAAATGAGGAGAGACACTCTTATTTATACTCTCAAGTAGCTTCCTTAAAAGCAATTCTAGGTCACTTGGCCCAACTTTTCTTATTTTAGGGTTGGGTCCCTTTTAATTTCCCTCCATTAAATTTATTATTGAAATAATTTATTTTGTATTCACTGGAATTATAATACACTCATCCTTCACTTTATTATTTACCTTTTAAAATCTCTTGACCACTTTGACTACTTTGACCTTTGGGGCTTCTAGATGACATATGAGGGTCCTCAACCTTCGTAAGGCCAACTCACAAACCGTGAGGGTCATGTGATGTTCTACATACCACCAGAAATGGCGACATGGAATATCCATATAGAATAGTATTATCTTAAAATATATCATCATGCATACCGTTATCCATCAAAATGAGCTTGGGTCATTACCCAAAACCTAGGATATCAACTTCTCATGGACATAGCTCTCTAACGGTAGAGGGTATGTGGCGTTCCACATACCACGAGTAGAGTAATAAGTACTATCATCAGGATATTTTCCTGAGAAAAATCGCAGCTAATCTCATTATTCCACAATTAAGCGTGGGTTACATCTTACTCCCTGGCGTCTTCCCGTGAGGGCTTTTCACCATAAGGGGCCCACTTTGGAGTTCATCCATATTACAAAAGCTCTTGTCAACCATGACAAAACAATGAGTCATATTTACATCAAACAATGTGGATTCCATTACCCAAAGGCCTTTACTATTGGGCTTTCTTCGGGTTGACATCGTGACAACCAATGGCAATGAACTTATTATCCCCTTGCGGCATTGATGGAAACACTCAATTGCTGAAAATACTGAAATCATATCACTCATGCTCCCCGGAACCATTACCTTTGTCCTCTGCATCGATAAATCTTCTCCCACTGGAAAAATGCCTCTATCCTCTACATCTAAAAAATATATTCCCCTTTGTCATCAATAGCAAAAGTATATTTCCATCCAGTGCTACTCCCCCTAATAGACTGTCCTCTTATGGTTCTTGCTCGTGTACATCTAAGACGTATGAGATAAGCATTCAAAGCATTCAAAAGATTCGTTTTTGGAGTGAAACAACTCCAAGTCTTTTGCGAAGATATTGAAAGGCTTCCGGAGTGGAAGTGGTTTTGTAAAGATGCCTACCACTTGTTCTTTTGACCTTACATACTCAACTCACGATGTTCTTTTATGACATATTCCCACTTAGAAGAGATGCCCGATTGGGATGTGATTCGTCTTGGAGTGTATCACCATGGTTTTTGAGATATTGATGGCACTTGTATTATCACAATATATTGGAATGGGCTCATCATTACTCAACATATCTTTCAAGAGTTTGTGCTTCATCAAGAACATTGTGTTGTTGGTACAATATACTCGCCTCGATATGTATATACTGAGAATGCTCGATGATGTTTTCTTGTAGCCATGATGCAAACACTCACCTAAGTAGAACAACGCTCCACTGGTGCTTCGTCAATCATCAATACAACGCCCAATGCATCTGTGTAGGCCAGAGGTGATAGATCTTTTCCTTTTGGATACCATAATCAAACTCTTATGTTCCTTTGAGATATCAGATCCCTTTCTTGCTTCAATACATGTGATTCCTTTGGTGTTGCAGAATTGTGCCACTGTCCAATGCGTTTGTCAGTGCGGATGCTTTGTCACATGGTAAGGCTTCAATCGGTAGGCTATATTATAGATGCGTAGACTTTGAATCATCATCTTTTCTCAACTGGCAACTGGTTTTGCATGGATTGATAATTGGTTTTCAATCTTCCATTCACGAACCTCTTTAGCATTTCTCTACGATATATACTTGGTTTGAGAAATAAAATTCCTTAGTTGCTTTGATATATCTGAAGTCGAAGGATAGTTCCAAGTAACGACATTTCAAAATTCATTATGCATGTCTTTTACAGGTACGGCTTAACTTGTCATCATCAAAAATAATATCATCAACATAAACTTCAATTAATAAAATATTACCTTGACTTACACCTTGATGTAGGGTTATTTATGCACGCGCCGTTTTGAACTTTGCGCAACGGGTTGCCCATCGATTCGGTTACCTTTCTCTAGGATCTTGTTTTAGATTATACAGGGCCTTCTTTAATTTACACGCATGAGTACATTCTTTGACAACTGAAATCCTGGTTGTTCAATGTAGACTTCTTGAGTTCCCATTTAAATTGATTTATGTCATCGATATACTTGCAACATTTTGGAGCATGCATAAGCTACAAACAAATGGATTGCTTCCATTCTAGCATTTGGGGCAAATGTCTCTTTACAGTCGATTCCTTCAATTTGAATATCCTTTACAGCGCCAGTCCCAAGCTCACGTTCATTGTAACATGTCCATCTTCATTAAATCTATTCCTAAAAACCCATTTTGCATCGATCACATTCTTATTCAGTCTTGGAACCAATTCCCAGGTGTCATTTTCCCTATTTGATCCAATTCTTCTTCCGCGGCTATTCAAAATTCATCCTTGCTGAAGCTATTAAAACAATTTGGTTGGTGTAGATAAAGAGTGCTAGGTGTGTTTGTTCAGTGAGCAGTTTTCCTTCTAGTCCTGATTCATCTTTGTTTCCAATAATGTCGTCGAAGGATAGTTCTTACATTGCACTCATTTGCTAGGTGTCTTTGGATACTTGTTGAAGTTGCTCTTCTACTTTCATTTGATTCTCTTCATGTATCCTCTTCTTCTTCTTTTTCATCTTCTTCTTCAAAGAATTGTTTCGAGTTTGTTTTCTTTGCTTTGATTCACAGTGCATGTTTCATCCAATTTGTTGGTTTAGGTGCCACAACTTTGTTTAATATTAGGTGTAACACTTGTATTATTTCCTTGTACTTGAGTAACCAACAAGTGTTGCATTTGTCCACACTTAGAGAGTCAAAATTTCCTATTTTCACATCTTCTCTTTTGATGTAGCATTTCTTCCAAAAACCTGGAAGTGCTTCACAGCTGGTCTTCCTTTCCATAGATGGGAGTTTTATCGGTGTTGTTTGTGAGAATTACTCTATTTGTTTTAAATGTGAAATGTTATGCATGCATTGTCCAAAAATATCTATCAACTTTGGATCCATTATCATTATTCGAGCCTTCTTATACTTTCCTATTCTTTCTTCAACAATTCCATTTTGTTGAGGCATCCTACTTGACGAAAATTGCCTTTCTATTCCACTTGTTACTCTGATGAATTCGTAGTTGCTAGGGTGGAATTCTCCTCCATTATCAATATTAAACGTTTGATTCTTGAGATCATCTTATTTTCAGAAAAACCATTTCCTTATTAGATCTTGAAATTTTCAAAGCCGATTTGTTCTTGAGAAAATATGTCCATTTCTTGTATAATCATCAACTAATAACATAAGTATCTCTCACCTTTTAAAGCCTTTTGTTTGGATTGGTCCAACTAGATCAGTATGCACAATTTCAGGTGGTTTTGTTGTTGAATATTCCTTTGATTTGAACACGATCTTTGTTTTGCTTTCCTTGGCAATGCTTGCATAAAGTGTTGGTTGGTTTTGTGATGCAGGGCATTTCTGCGGCCTTCTCTTTGCCTACTTTGGCAGTTCATCAAATGCATGTGACCTATTATTTTGTGTCATAGCCAAACTTTGTCTTCCTTTCCTAGACAACACTTTTCATTTTCAATTTTAAACTTAACACATATATGTTGCTTGAAGTTCTTTACGGTTGTAGCGACCAATTTCCAGGGCATACTTTTCCTTATCTCACACTTTTGTGAGTGGCGAAAGTAACTTTACTTGACCGCCCGTTACACGAACGAATCACTTAAAGTGTATGGCTGCTTTCTACTAGTAGAACATTTTACGCCTTTCATTCTTGTTTTCCAATTTCGTTGGTACATTTTCCAATGAGATTTTTGGATGTATCATTAGGAGATTAGTCATTTCTTTCCTTTCGTAATGTTAGAAACTTGTATCTATCACCTATCATGTGTTTTGAACATCCACTATCCAAACATACCAATGCGTTTCTTCTATTTAGCTTGTAGAAGCTGTTGTGCATTCTTCATTGCTATCTTGATCTTGCTTTCTTATCCATGTCATTTTGAGGGTTCTTGTTTGTGACTTTGTTTGGGGTTGCTGGGAGGAGTTGTCATTCTACAATTTTGGCCATGTGTCAAAATTGTTACATTCTTTTATTCCACTTCAACTTTGCTCAAAAGTTCAAACCACATGTTGTCCAACTTCTTTGCTTTGTATTTCCTTTGGGTCTTCTTAAGACCAACCTTTGTGTATGGATCTCAAAGTGGTTATTGTTCCTATTGATGCTCACAATTCTGACTTGTAATGTAGAATTTATTACAAACATAACATAAACCAAAAATGGTTTGATACTTGGCAGTTTAAGATCTTATGAAAGGATGCTCTTATGAATCCTTCTTCTTCTTGAGACACAATCTGTTGATTAAAATGTGAATCTTCTGGATTGGAGGAGGTGTCAATCTTCCTTGTATATCTTTTATCCCTTTGTTTGTTTCTGCTTAACTTTTTTGGGTTGTTTGCGCTCTATTGTTTTGGAGCAGTCCTTTGTTTGATTGTATCCAAGTCCGAGCTTGTTAAGATAAGATTTTTGCATTCTGGTAAATCTCATCGAGAACTTTTTAGACTATTACGCATATTTTCTTTAGATATCAGCACAGTGTGACAATCTTTGCTTCCTAGTTTCCAAACGTTCTGTGCTTGCTTTACAGTTGTTCTTTGAGTGCTTCTTCAATTCTTTATCTTCTTCTATTTGAACCTTCAATTTTGTGATCATTTGTTTGGTTAAGTGTCTTTTTCTTATCTAGTTTTGAGTAGTTTCTTCTTTTCTTCTTTTCTTTTCGATAACTTCTGGCAATCATTAATTAGTTCTTCTCGATATTCAACTTCTACCTATTCAATTTCTTCTTCATATGCTTCTTCATATTCTTCTTGAGTCTTCTACTACCATGAATAGAAATCTCCATGTTTCATTGTCAATGACTTCATCCTCACTTCGATGAGTAGAGATGTCTTCTTTAATTACAAAAGAATTTTTCTTGAAATATTTCTTTGTAGTTCTACCTTTATATGAACACTTGCTTTTAGGTAACCTTCAATCATTTCTCTTTTTCTGTAAGAAGGAAATTTGTTAGCAAAATGACTATTTTCATCATAATTAAAATAAATTAAGGAATCTTACCTTGTACCCTCTAGTTGGTTCCCTTTTTTTAGTCTTTTGATGAAGTTGGCCCTTCTTCATCATCTTCCGAGATGTGTTTGCTCTTGCTATATTCTTCTTGTTCCTTTTTCTTTTTGCTTTTGTTCTTTTGGTTGCTTTGAAGGATACTTCTTTGTCTGGATTTTCTCACATAGGTTCTCATCTCATATGTTGTGTGAAGATTCATGCAGGTTAAGTCCATGTATTGAGTTTAGATCTGATCTTTCTTGTAGTACTGATATCTTAGGGTTGAGATCTCATGGGAAGAGATCTTAGTACCTTTTGAACAATTCTGATTCTTCAATTTCCTCTCCCAATCCATGATTGCATTCACTATTTCATGGAAACTCTCATAGCAAAGTAAGAACATGATATCTTCATCTTCCTTTTTTTTAATTTTCAGACTAGCCTCTATAAGTTTGAATCTTTTATGCTTTGACTTTTGAATTCCTTCATAAATATTTTAAAGCTTGTCCCAAATATCTTTAGAAGATTTACAATGTGCAACTTTGGGTGAATGTCATGTATCACTGAGACTATTCAAAGTGCATTTATGTCTTTGGAAATATTCTCAAGTTTCTTTGCTTTTTGTCATTTGTTGAATTGTGGAATTATTTGGTGCTGTGTATCCATCTGATTGATTGCAAATTGAAATCCTTATTACTGTATATACCTTCATCCTTATTCTCCAAAGAACATACTTCTGTCCAGCAAGCTGTGGTATTCCATTTTATACAAGTTGGTACTCTCCATGATCTACTTTTTCCAATGGTTAAAGTGATTTTTGAAGGAGCGCATACGTGCAATTGTTGAATTCGCGAGGGGTGAATAAGTAATAACGTGAAATTGCAATCCCTTTTTCTTCAATGTTATATAAATGTAGAATTATTATCCAATAATGGCGATGAAATAAACAATCCCACACACACATACGATTACGGTGTTTTGATGAAACCGTCGGAGAAAACCACATAATTCTTTTATGTAACCTTGAAGAATTACATTCATTGCAGGCGCCAAATTCCTTTGTTTTTCCAGCGCTAGCGGGAAGGGGCTCCAACCCCTAGTTTCTCGGGATACAACCACAGGGGAAGCTCCCAACTCCCAAATTCTATGGCTACAACTAGAGGAAGCCATCCCCCAATGTTCTCAGGCTACAACTTGAAGGTGGCTACAACCACACAATTCTTGCCCCTACCACCACAGAGTAGAAGTATAATTATTGAACCACTGTCACACTATCCTTATGAGACCTGCCATTGTAAACTGTACTAATAGAAATCTGAACCATGCATCAACCATGCATCAGCCTTTACCTCAACCTGTAATCAATCTATACACCGCCAAACAAGTGCATCAACCATGCACCAACCTATAATCAACATGTACCATAAAAAGGGTGCATCCAACCATGTACCAAGTATGCCAATCATTAGTAATCAATACTCATCAACTATGAATCATCAATATGTACCAACATCATCAACTATACACCTCATGTATTTCGCCAACTCATCAGCTTCTTGTCTCAACCATGTACTCAACATGTACCACAACCAAAAGCCCTCATCAATTTCATCATCAAATTTGATTTGTAGCTCATGTAGACACGGTGTATATGATCACATTATTTAAACCTTCCTTAACTTTTAAAAACAAGGAGACTATCATTTTTCATCAAACTTTTTTTTTTTAGTCTCACATGACTAATTTTGTTTTGGATTAGTCAACAACTAACTTGAGTAATCATAACTTTGAACGTATAATGTATAAAGATCTGTGATACACAATGTTCTTCAATGATGTGTTTAATTCAATTCCTCCCAGTGTCACTTCTTGGAACCTCTCAAAAAGGAGTTATAACAAAAAAAATGGCATACCTTGCTAAAATTAGACTTATTCTAGAGGTGACCTTGTAAAGTGTGCCCTTGGAGAACCATCAAAGAATGTATCCTTCCCTTGCATTTTGACCTTCTTTTCTTCACATACTCATAATTTTGATTTAGATGTCATGGTTACCTCAGGACACATATAGATATTCAATATGCTCAAAGTGTAATTCAAATGGAGAGCCTTGCCTCTTATTTATACTCTCAAGTATCTTCATAAAACATCTTCTAGGTCACTTGGCCCCACTTTCCTTATTTTGGGGTTGGGTCCACTTCTAATTTCTCCATTAAATTTATTATTGAAATAATTTATTTTTGTATTCACTTTGAATTATGACTACACTCATCACTTCACTTTATTATTTACCTTTTAAAATCTCTTAAACCACTTGTTCTATGACCATTTTGGGCTAGATGAAATATGAGGGTCCTCTCAACTTGATAGACCATAACTCTCAAACCATGAGGAGTTATGTCACATTCTACATACCACCATAAATGACGCGAGCATGTACTATCCATATCACTTCACTTTATTATTTACCTTTTAAAATCTCTTAACCCACTTTGATTACTTTGACCTTTTGGGGCTTCTAGATGACATATGAGGGTCCTCCAACTTCGTAAGGCCATAACTCTCAAACCGTGAGGAGTTATGTGATGTTCTTCATACCACCAGAAATGGCATGACATGTACTATCCATATAGAATAGTATTATCTGAAAATATATTATAACTCATACCGTTACCCATCAAACAAACTTGGGTCCATTACCCAAACCTGGGGTCTCCAACTTCTCATGGCCATAACTCTCTAACCGTGAGGAATTATGTGACGTTCCACATACCACTGAAAAATAAATGACAAGCATTATCCATCTAGGATATTTTCCCTAACAAAATCACTTTCCTTCATATCATTATTCCACAATTAAGCATGGATTCTCTTACTCCACAAAGCATCTTCCCGTGAGGGCTTTCACCATAAGGGGACCACTTTGGAGTTCATCCATATTTACTTCTTATGAACCATGACAAAAAAATAATGAGTCATATTTACATCAAAGAATATTGGGTCCATTACCCAAGCCTTTGTGCTACGGGGCTTTCTTCAAGGGTTGGCATCAATGACAACCAACCTTAATCAACAACTACCACTATAACCATTCGCTATCACTATAACCCCAGGTGTGTCACATATTCCGTAAGCATGGAGCACAAGTAAAGCAGGGTAAGAATCGAACTTGATACCTTCACCTCCTTTACATATTTCCTTCCTTTTACATAACATATACCAATCGATCAACATTCCTACTGACCATTTTGTTGAACATGTTAATGTAAAAGATATATTTATAAAATTTTATAAAAATTAAATAACTAACAAAAGCATAAATTATAGCTATAATAAAAACATATGATTTAAGTCGAAGGAGAATTGTGATAATCAATTTTCATCAAATTCGGTGGAGGGAATGCTTAGAGATATGACATGAGCAAAGGAGGTGAATAATAACTTTTAGAAATATCTAGAAAATCAAAATATAGATATTGGAATAGAATTGAATGTTACGTTGTTGACAAATATATCTTTGTCAACTTACAAGTGTGCTCAACTTAATTTACCATAAAATATGGTTAAACGTGTTGAGGTATCCCGTGAATTTTATTCTATAGAAACCAAAAAATGTGAACTGAGCTGGATGTATTTCTTGGGAACTGATATTAATTGGAAATTGTAGGTGAAAACAATAAAAATAGTTACCAATTTATTTTTTCTTATTTTTGGGGTTACATTTTTTATTTCATTTTTAAAAAAATGTGATGTCTTACTTGTTTCCTTTTTAAGTGGTATTTTGATATTTTAAATTTTCTCATAATGTTTTTACATTATATTTTTAAATGTTTATTTTTTTTTTTATCTATTTTCAAAATTATTTTTTTATTTTTTTATTTTACAATGGTGTTTTTAGTCATTTTTCCATGCTTCTTTCAATCTTAAAAATATGTTTTACCATTTATTTTTTTTAAATTAAGAATTTTCATATAATTGTGTCTCAATTAATTTATGCTTCCAT
>SNQJ01S0269039.1:0-11799 GCA_010110895.2 Picea sitchensis
AAGGACTACTGTTTAAGTAAATATCTAAGCTTACCTCACCTCTGTCACAGAGTTCTTAGCTCGGTAATCTAAGAAGAACCTTCAGTCAGGTCACCCATCCTAGTGATAATTACCCAAGAATCCGTTGAAGGATTTTATGGCCTAAGTTTGGAAACCCTGCACCAAAAAGAATGGTTCCCTCAGTTTGGTGTTTCGGCATTTCGACACCTGAGATACCCAAGGGTAAGTTTCCTTGTACTCGCATGTCGTGAAATCCCGATAGGTAAAACCTTGAAATAGTCTAACGTGGATAAGTTTTGGTGTTTTGGAGCTTTGGCAACCGGGAAATCCAAGGGAAAGTTTCCTTGTCTTCGCACATCAGGAAATCCTGACTTGCGAAGCCCTAAAATGGTATAGTCGGGTTAGAGTTTGGTGTTTCGGCATTTCGACACCCGGGATACCCACGGGTAAGTTTCCTTGTACTTGTATGTCGCAAAATATCGATAGGTGAAACCTCAAAATAATCTAACGTGGATAAGTTTTGGTGTTTCGGAGTTTCGGCAACCAGGAAACCCAAGGGCAAGTTTCCTTATGTTCTCACGTCATGAAATCCCAACTTGCGAAACCCCAAAATGGTATAGCTGGGTTAGAGTTTGGTGTTTCGGCATTTCGGCACCTGGGATACCTAGGGGAAAATTTCCTTATGCTCGCATGTCATGAAATCCCGACAGGCGAAACCCTGAAGTGAGTTTAGAGGATATATGGTTCATAGTTTCGGCTCCCGGGAAACCTAGGTGCGAGACCTCCTGTCTGCACATATCCCAAAATCAGGACTTGCGAAACCCCAAAATGAGCTTAGCATATATATATATGAACTTCGGAGTTTCGGCTCCTAGGAAACCCAGACGCGAGAACTTTTGTCATCGTACATCGTGAAATCCCAGCTTGCGAAACCCCGAAGTGAGTTTAGAGGATATATGGTTCAGAGTTTTGGCTCCCGTGAAGCCTAGGTGCGAGACCTCCTATCTGCGCATATCTCGAAATCCCAACTTGAAAAACCCCGAAACGAGCTTAGCGTATATATATATATATGAAATTCAGAGTTTCGGCTCTCTGGAAACCCAGATGCGAGAACTCTTGTCATCACACATCGTGAAATCCCAACTTGAGAAACCCTGATGTGAGTTTAGAGGATATATGGTTTGGAGTTTCGACTGCCAGGAAGCCTAGGTGCAAGACCTCCTGTCTGCGCATATCCCAAAATCCTGACTTGCGAGACCCCGAAATGATAATAGAGCGGATGAGATACGTTGTTTCGGTGTTTTGGCATCAAGGATATCTAAGGGCCAGTCTCTTGTACTCGCCAGTCTTGGAATCCCGACTTACGAAACCCTGAAATGACATAGTGTATCTAGAGTTTGGATGTTCTGGTGCTTCGACACCCAGGAAACCCAAGGGTCAGTTCCCTTGTACTCGTCAGTCACGAAGTCCCGACTTGCGAAACCCCTAAATGAGCTTAGCAATGAATATGGGCTTAGGAGTTTCGACTCTCGGGAAACCTAAGTGTGAGACCTTTTGTCTGTGCACCTCGCGAAACCTGGACTTGTGAAACCCTGATATAATAATAACACGGATAATTCTTGATGTCTCAGTATTTCGACACCTGGGATATCTAGAAGTAAGTCCCTGGTACACGCCAGTCCTGAATTTCCAACTTGTGAAATCCTAATACGGCTTAGAACATGTATATTTGGTTGTCGATGTTTCGGCACCCGGAAAACCGAAGGTATGAACCCTTTGTCCCCTTCTACCGTGAAAACCCGGTACACGAAACTCCGAAAGGTGGGATTCCAGGTTTTAATCCAAGGCATTGTTAGATATGACAAACTATTGGTCCCTTTCAGATTTCAGCTCTTCGAGAGACAAGAGAGCAGGGGAACACATGCATCGCAATTTCCTGAATCGCGATAGATATAAGCACCTCTCCGGTAAGGCCTGTGTTCATAGCCAACGATCACATGGGTAAGGATAAGGATAAGGGACAATAGGGTCTGTAGCAGCCCCCCTAGGGATTCGGGGAATTCTATTCCTCGATGAAAAGGAGGAAAAAAAGACAAAAAATATTAGTTCCCGTAGTGGGTGTGTTACAGTAGCCCTTTCGTCGCAGTGTCATGAACAAAAATGGATGTCGTAATGTGACAAACATAGTAACGTCAGAATGTGAGAAACATATATGGACATCGCAATGTGAAGAACATAGCCTTGTCGTCGCAATGTGATGAATCTAGCCCAATCATCGCAATGCGACAAACATATACATGACATTGAAATAATAGCCACGTCATTGCAATGTGACGAAGATAACCCTATCATTGCAAACATAGTAATGTCACAATGTGACAAACAGATAAAGATGTAAGAATGTGATGAACATAGCCCTTTCGTCGTAGTGTGACGAACAAAAATGGATGTCATAATGTGATAAACATAGTAACATGAGAATGTGAGAAACATATATGGACATCGCAATGTGAAGAACATAGTGTTGTCGTCACAATGCGATTAATCTAGCCTTATCATTGCAATGTGACGAACATATAAATGACATCGAAATAATAGTGATGTTATCGCAATGCGACGAAGATAACCCTATCATCACAAAAACAGTTATGTCAGAATGTGAAATACATATACAATCGTCGCAATATGATGAACATAGCCCTATCATCACAATATGATGAGCATAAATGGATGTCACAATTTGTGGAACATAGTAATGTTGGAATGTGACAAACATATACGTACAATGTAATGTGATGAACCTAGATTTGTCGTCGTAATGTGATGATCATAGCCCTATCATTGCAATGTGACGAACATTTAATGTAGAATATTATATTAATGCATTAATGATTATTGTATTAATTTAATTAATGTATTCATGAATATTGCATTAACGAATGGATGCTTTAATATAAAATTGTAATACATTAATGTTTTGTATTTATGTAATAATGTTACAAAGTGGTTTTAATGTATTTTTACATTATTAACATATTAATACTTTAACAATGTATTATTTAATATTGTATTAACATATTTATTAATTTTATTAATACATTACATTATACATTCACGTAGAAATAATTCAATTTATACATTTCCTTAATTATATCATGTACTTTACATTATTATTAATGAATTAATACATTACATCGACAATGTGACGAACATTGTCGTTTCGTCGCATATTGATGAACATAGTAATGTTGCAAGTTCATGAACATAATAGTGTTACAATATAACAAACAAAGTAATGTCGCAATGTGTCAAACATAGCCCCACCGTTGTAATGTGACGAACATATCCATATTGTTCCAATGTGATGAACATAGCCTCGTCATCGAAATGTGATTACAAGAACCTCGTCATCGTAGTGTGACACGAATATCCTCTCATCATAATGTGAGATAATTTTCCAAATGACATTGTCTCGTTATGATAATACATTGTCGCAATGTGATGTACACAACCCATTGTCCCCCGAAGATAACTCAGTGTATTATTAATGAAATAATGTATTGTTAATGTATTAACATTTTTGTATTAATTAATTTATTTAAAAGTTAAGAGTTAAAATTAATATATGTTTGTTTTTTGTGTTATAATAATAGTGTTTGTAAAATTATACATGTAAATAGTGTTTTTCACAATATTATAAATATAAATACAAGATGAGTTATAAATATCATTATTTATAAATATGAATTGTTTTTTATTGTAATAATGTAATGTATTTATTAATGCATTATGCATGTAAATAAAATGGTTTTCACAATATTATAAATATCAATACAAGATGGGGATGTCTTAAACACAAAAATTATTATAAATGCATTAAAATTTAAAGGAAAGTCATCACTAGCATCAATTACGGTTTCAGTTATTCCCATTAAAATTAGGGTTATGGTTTTATTAAAATTAACGTTATTTGTATTAAGGTTTATTTTATAATAAGAAGAAAATAACAATTTGTATTAAGAAAATAATACGAGTTATTAGAGTTACTATTAGGAACAGATTTAGGAACAGATTTAGGTTAGGATTATTTCTATTAAAATTTAGGTTAGAGTTATTTGTATTAGGGTTTATTTTATAGTAAGAAAAAAAAAGATTAAAAAAATAATTTAATACTTTATTAATGTATAATAAATGTATTACAAATATATTTTTACTTGGTTGTAGTTTTATTGTATGAATATTGGATTAATACATTAATATTTTAATGTATTATTATATTTTTGGACATTTTAGTATTTTATTAAGTTTGTATAGATGTTTTATTAATATATTAATTAATAATGCTTTAATATTTTATTAATTTTATTCAAAGTTTATAAATGTATTTATCAATTAAATAATTCTTTAATGATTAATGTAATAATGTATTTATTCTGTAGCAATATATTAATGTATTAATGGATAATGTATGAATACAATATATTATATATTATTAAAGAATTTACTAATTAAAATATTACATTAATACATTACATTATACATTAATGTATTGATACTTAATTTTTACATCATATTAAAGTATTAATTAATTAATTAATACTTTAATTTTATGTATTTATGTATTAATACATTAACTAATAAATGTTTTATTTTATTAATTTATTAATAAGTTACATTAACTAATATTTAATAGGTTATATTACTTTATTAATTAATTAAAAGGTTAATCAATCAATATATTGTTATTAATTAATAAGGTTTTAATTTCTCAATAATTTAATAATTTTTTGCCCTACAGGTTAACCTAATCATGTATTAATAATACATTTTTTAATTAATTTTTAGTAATACTTTAATAATTATTAATAACCACATTATTAATAATTTATTTATTCTTTAATAATTTATTAATGTATAATGTATTAATATAATATATAGTTTATAATATATTAATAAGGTATTTACTAATTAAAATATTATATTATGCATTAATGTAGTGACACTTAATTTATATGTCACATTAAGATATGAATTAATTAATTAATACTTTAATTTTATATATTTATGTATTAATATATTAATTAGTAAATAGGTTGTTATAAATTAATTAATTAATAGATTGTTATGAATTATTAATTAACATATTAATAATGTATTAATTAATTAATTATACTTTTGCAATATATAAATTATTAATTAATATATTACATTATTAATGTATCCATCAATTAATACATTATCAATGTATCACTCAATTAATATATTACATTACACAACTGTAAATTAATACTTTAATTTATACATTAATAAACAATTAAATTATATACATTAGTACATTAATATAAGATGTTAATGTATTACATTAATACATTATAATTATATATTAGTGAAAAGTAATAATTAGTTAAAATATTAATGCTCATCTTCAAGATATGTTGTTTAGTGTAAGAACAACAATCATTTTATTTTTGGAAACTTTAATAAATGGATGCTTTATTAATCTATTTATTAATATTATTTTTAATGTATGGATTCTTTATTAATCTATTAAATTAATAATATTTTAATACTTTATTAATTTTTTTCATAATTTATAAATGTATTTATTATTTAACTAATTCTTGAATCATTAATGTATTTCTTCATTAATTTAATAATGTAGTAGTTTAATATTTGTTTTCATGTAATAATTTTTTTTGGATTTTGTCAATTTACTAATGTTTTAATTTATTTATACTTTAACTATTTTTTAATGTATAATGTTGTAATGTATAAATTAATTACTAATATATTAATAAGATATTTATTAATTAATATGTTACATTTATATATTAATGTATTGATAGTTACTTTATAAAATGTATTCATCATTTTTATACATAATATTAACATTAATAATACATTTTCCTATTACTATTAATAATATAATAATGTAATTTTCTTTTATTATATTAATTAATTAATTAATACTTTATTACTTTAGTATATTTATGTATTATTATTAATGTATTATTACTTGATTAATAGATTTAACAATCTCTTTATACTTTATTAATATATTAAAAAAATTACTAAGTTAATTAATTAATATTTTACATTGTTACTTTGTTTTTTTAAATGTCTTTAGTGTAGTTTTACTTTATATAGTTTTTTATGTAGTGTTTTATTTCTTATTAATTAATTTATACTTTATAACCAATTGCTAATAAACATTTTATTTGTTATTAATATTAATTATTAATTAAAAAATAATTTATTACTAATTAATAATTTTTAATTATTTAGTTATAATTAATTAATTATTAAGAATTAAGTAATTAATTATTATAATTTAATAGATTATTAATAATTAGTATTAAAAAATAAAAAAATATTAATTATTAATTATTATTTTTTTATAACATTTAAAATGTATTAATTTATTAATGGTTGCATACAACAACCACTTTTATGTAAAAAGTGACCATTTTTATATAAAAATTGGTTGTTACTAGTTATATATTTAACAACTTTGAATATAACATATTCATATCATGCTTCCATACACAAAAATAGATAAAAAATTTAATATATTCACACTTTTATCACAAATTCATAATTTCTTATGTCTCATGTCATATATATATATATATATATATATNATATATATATATATATATATATATATATATATATATATATATATATATATACTAGCACAGTCGTTAATATAGAAGCTGGAGAACGCAGAAAGAATTTATTAAATTTTATTATTGATTAACAAATAAACGCTTCATTTATCTGGTGTTAATATTTTAATTTCTGTTAATCATTTACGTGCAATCATTTAGCTATCAAAGTAATTTTTAAATATGATTAAGTAAATGTAAAAAAGTAAACACATAAACAAATGTTTTTATAATAACTAGGAAGTTAATGATTGAAATCACTTTCGACTTAATTATTTCTCTTCCAAATACACAGTAAATGTTTTGAAGACGGTCTATTAAAATAGTTAACGGTACCAACATTTTTTTTCATGATGTATCAGCCGTGTAAGTGCTTAGGCCGTAAAGGAAAACCAGATCATGGAGGCTAAGTAAACCTTGTTAAGTGTAGCCTTCAGATAATAACGTGGATTTAGTTTGATAAAACAATTAGTTTGAAAGGCTGTTATTCAATTAGCATAGAGTGGGGATCCCTCTTTCTCCATCCAATCAGCATACCAGCATACAGTGTGGATCCCTCTTTCTCCATCCATTATTAGTCCTTGCCTGTAGGGACTCATTGTAATCGATTTTCCAATTTCTGTACATAAACTGATGAAAAAAAAACATTTTAATGAAAGTTTTTATGTATTCATACAATTTTTCCCTCATTTATCTTAATTTTTCATATTTGACGTTTTATTTGGCCTCGAAAAGAGGCTCATATTTTTTATCAAAACTTTAGTTTAAAACATAAGTTCTGTTTTTTTTTTATATCAGGTAATGTTAGCCATGAATCTAACATTACTTCCTAACATTAAATGTTTTTTTATATAGGCAATGTTAGACATGAATCTAACATTACTTCCTAACATTAAATGTCATTATCCTATTGGGTTTTACCATTTTACATGGCACCA
The DNA here is from genome assembly GCA_010110895.2 of Picea sitchensis. Classification (NCBI taxonomy): domain Eukaryota; kingdom Viridiplantae; phylum Streptophyta; class Pinopsida; order Pinales; family Pinaceae; genus Picea; species Picea sitchensis. The sequence goes on from SNQJ01S0269039.1 coordinate 7,607, forward strand.
TAAATGAAGGATGTAAGAGTTAACAATTTGGCCACATATCAGGGCGCCATAAATGATGGATATCAAGTGTTCAGTTGCTTCTCACTGTCACTAGCTCAGTGTCAAATCCCTAAGTTGGACGTAAGCTGGACGTTGTTGAGCTTCGAGCTACACAGCCATGCAAAAACTAATGTGATATACTCTCTTAAAATGTAAGGAACTTACCACGTAAGAGCTTATCAGCTAAGGAGCACCTTCTTCAGTTCCCTCAATCGCTAATATCTTCCACCGTAAAGCGTTCATCCTAAGCTCATTGTCGCGCTCACTTTCCATGACCGTCTTGATACCTTTCTCCACTTCGTCCTTCCCTACGAGTCCATCTGCTGATTGTTTACTCAATCTCAATCCTGTCTTCCATTTCTGGGCAACATATAGAGAATTGGTCGCCTGAGAACCACCAACATGGGAACTCCCAAGTTGAGGCCTTCCACCGTCGAATTCCATCCAAGAGTGTGTCATAAATGCACCGACAGATGCATGAGAAAGCAGTTCCAGCTGTGGACACCATGGAACGAAGAGTCCCTGTTCGAAGCTTTCGTTCCTAAAACCCTCAGGCAAGTTTTCGTCACTGTGAATATTCTCTTTTGAGGAGGATGGGCGAACAGCCCATAAAAAGGAATATCCACTAGCCTTCAACTCAAAAGCTATCTCTTTTTTTCGTTCTTTCGAAAGAACCATGAGGCTTCCGAAGGAAACGTACACAACGCTTGCGGGTTTCTTAGTATTCAGCGAATCCATGCAGTTTACTGTTTTTCACAAATGTGCAACGGAGTCTGTGTCCCGGGGATTCCGTACAAAGCAGAGGATATGAGAGGACCGAAAATGCGAATGGGAGCTGTCGATTTCATTAAGTTTATTCCTTCGGATTCGACTTCGTTAAATGAATTTCCAAGTACCCACGTCGCCTCTGGTAGAGCCTTAAATTGATTCACTAGGACTTGCAGCAAACCCCCGTCAACAGTTAAAGGTTGCAGAGGGGATGGAAGATCAGAGAGACTCGGCGGTGGAAGTCCCGATATTTCTATCCCAGGCTCCGTCTTTTGGGTTTCTTCCAACTGGGTAGCTGAAAACAAGAAGAACATTAAGTTGGAATTAGAAGTAATGAGACCACGATGAAAAAATATAGACTTCGATGAAATATTTGTAATGTAAAATATACCTAGTTTTCCATGGACAAAATGGTGATATATTGAATAAACTGCACAAGATTGCGTCCAGAAAAAAGCCGAAGGAATCTTAAAATTCTTTGCAACCTCCACAACCCAACCAAGAAAAGGCTCTTGAATGATGCAAAAAATCTGGGTGCCTTGAGAATTGAGCCTCTCTATCAGATTTCCCAATGTCAGTCCTCCTATATTGTATAACATCTTCGACAAAATCACTGGGTCATTCCGCTTGGAATCCGTAGTGAGTCTATCTTGGATTGTCTCAAACCGAACTTCTTCAGGCTTCCTCTGCCCATCCTCTGCATGCTTCTAGGTATGCTTAACCGGGGCTCCCAAGTAAGATGCGACGAGGGTATGGAAATGAAACTATGGTGACAATACTCTCTTAGAGTGTAAGGAACTTACCAGGTAAGAACTTACCAGCTAAGGAGTGGCTTATGAACTCTGCAGTAGTGTGCAAAGCCCATTCAACCTAACACACGACAGTCTGGAGTAGAATAAACAACAAAATAAGGCGCATTGTCATAGCTTGGTGTTCTCTGGCTTTGGTAGTACTGTAATTCTCTGATAATTGACACGTAGTTAACAAGTGCATGCATGCCATATGTTATTTCACTAAGTCTGCTTGAATACTTTACAAATTAACAATTAACTATTACCGCAATCTCTTCAGGTTAAGATGTTGATCGTACTAAGGACCAGGACCATGATTGTTCGTGCAGTTGCGAGCCAGATGCAACAATTCCCCAAAGCAGAGGATCTTTCAGAAACAGCTTCGCGGTCTCAAAAAGGGGAAGGGTCAGTGGCATCTGGATGAGGAGGATACACTGCCCCTGTACCTGAACTCCCTGTGCTGCACCGAAATGTTTGCGACACCCTGTTTTTCTGTTGAAAATCCTACATGGGATTATTGTTCATTTTGTAGTTTCGTGGTTAGTATCAAACATCTTTTTCTTTTCATGGTTGTTATGGCATCAGTTATAACACCATCTTGGATTCTTAGTTTTGATGAGATTAGTTTTTGCTATGCCATGTCGATCTGTGTTGTGATACTAATTATAAATCCTACTTGGCATTGCTCTCTTTTTGAAAAGCAAGAAAACATGTATTGTAAATCCTATGATATCTTATACTTACTATTTTGTAATACTGCTAAAGTTGTTGAACTTGTTATATATTGTGAATGGGACCATTCTGGAACATCCAGAAATTGCAGTCTTGCTTTTTGATGGGTTATTCGACGAATCATTGTGTTGATCATCCAACGTTATATGGATAAGAAGTAAGTTTGCCTGCAATAATCATTGATCTACACATCTGTGGCCATGAAAATTTCCCACTCAACCAGTAATAAATTAATTCTGGCAATCCACCAGTAATGTCACATTGCAAATCACTATTAAATAATACTATACAGTGCTCAACCAATGTTATATTCAACTAGTTACAACAAATTAATTGGATATAACGTCTCCGGGCTTTGTATATTCCAGCAAAGATTCAACTATTCGTTAATTGCATTACTTAGCAAACCACCAAAGCCTAATGCACAGGCTATACATAAAGGAACGCTCTGATTCTCTAGATTTCACTTCACCACCCAAGCACTCGGCCCATAACAGATTGTGGGTATAAAGTAGGTGGGAATTCCAAAGAATCAAGTGCCCACGAAACCACTCGAATGCCTGCAATCTAGCAACGTGCAGTGAGCATTACAATATTAAGAACTCGTTCCAGCACCTACTAGTCCTTTGCTGGTCCTTGACCCTTCTCCTTATATACTCAGATATTCTTCAGCATTACAATATTAAGAACTCGTTCCAGCACCTGCTAGTCCTTGCCCCTTCTCCTTATATACTCAAATATTTTTGGCAGGGACTTGTTGCTCCGCAACTCTCCTTGTTTTATTATTCTTCTTTCTTGGGATCTTCTTCTCCGGAGATTTCAGACGCGCTGTGAATTTTTTCATTCTTCTTGATCTCGGGTTCTCTAGCATTGAGTTGTTGAAAGAATGGGGGATAATCAGTACATAAAAAGGAAAGCTGGAAGAACTGGGAGTTATCGGACGCGTTCTCGACGATTTCAATCCTCGTGTGGGGTTGACTCTACAGTACGGTGATACAAAAATTATCTTAGGTGACGTACTAACCCCCACTGAAGTGCAACTCCCACCTACTTATCTTGAATTACATAGCAATCCTTTGGATGTAGAGTTACATGAAACCTTCACGAACCCGGAATTAGAGGTATTGGTAAGTTTAATTCCTAATTTTTTCAATATGTTGCACAATAATCATTTATTTATCTGTATTTCATCAAATTGAAATTCATATTATTAACCGTAATCCTGAAGCTCCCGGAGGTGAGTATCTGCACTGGTATGCTATAATCCGCTTGAACTAAGAAAAAATTTCTGATAATATGGCACGCATAATCCATTAGGTAATTTCATAATAACAGTATTAATTGGAAGAATAGATAAAATATATGAGCAAAACACCACGGTGAGGCTACGCTCACTTCTTATTATTCAATGAAGACAGATTACATGGTTATATAGGAAAATACTCTCCCGAGTCGGCTACATGCAAACCAAAAGACAACTAGACAACTGACTCTTAACTAAGACTGACTCTTCTAACTGGCGCTTACAACTGGCGCTTATTACTAACGCTTACAACTAGCGCTTTCTCCATTATTTCCAAGTCTCCCCCTTAATGGAGAATGGATTGACTTCTACACCTAACATCTCCCTAAACAATTCAAACTTAATCTTTCCAAGAGGCTTAGTGAAAATATCAACAGCATTTTCACTAGTATTACAATACACAAGAGTTATTCCATTTATGTAACAACCTAAAAATTCTAAACATCATTTTTAATCATAATCAAATTAATTCCTAGCTGAGACAATAACCATCGCCGGCCTTCGGAACTTCTTCCGTCGGGATTTCGCTACTCGCGGTGTTTAATGGCTTGGACCCACAT
>SNQJ01S0269040.1:0-11799 GCA_010110895.2 Picea sitchensis
TCCTCCATTGCTCCCACTCGAACCAGGAACCCTCTTTTCTTGTGAGTTACCTTTCACTTTGATACCAATTGTTAGAAAAATAGGATCGTGAAGAAATAAAATAAAACAAATGCAAAAATCAAACACAGAAGATACACAATACACTAGACACATATATATGTGATTCACCCACTGTGGGCTACACCCACTAGAGAAATTGCTAGGTCCTTCCTTTATTATTATCCAACAAATGAAGGGATACAACCTACAACACACCCATTCTAACTTCCTCTTCTTTCTCTCACAATATCCTCTCTCAGAATACAATATTCACTATGATACATAGCTGCAATACATTTCCCTCATAAAAGAATGTTTCCTTCTAGGGAAAAAAACCCTAACATAAATTCTACTGTTAGATCTGCGACCTTATAATGAACGGTCCAGATTTACAATGAAATTAAAATATACATTTACAAGGAAAATTTTCCTTCGAGGGCCTGCTTGCCCCCAGACTCTACAGAGGGGGTAACCCCCCTCTACATTCCCTCGCGTGGAGGAGTGTACATTCTCCTAGGGTGTAAAGACTTCATGGGGTATAAACATAGATGAAAACAAATACCTCTGAATCATGAAGATAATTAGGCTTCACAATCATCAACAAGAGGACAAAGACCAAGAAAAAATCAAGGAGGAACATGACCCAACAAATGATGCGGGGCTCAAACAAAAGTATAAGGGGCTAGAACAAACAGGTGGATCGCGAAAGAAAGTTAAAGAAAAATAACATACCCATTTTTACATTTTAATCGATGATGAGATGGATCAGATTGGATACCAAATCAGGGATTCCATAGAGGAACTTTGGAAAGAAGTTTCCAAGAAGCACGAAGACCAGCAAAATAAGGTCCAGGATCAGTTGGGAATCCTTCAACAACTAATGAAAACCATATGCATTGTGAAATACCCCAAGTCAGGGTACAACCCATCCACTGGACCAAGGACAACTGAGGATAGCATGTAGACGGCTCTAATACAACTCTTAGGGGAACACATAACCATTCAACTGGAGGCAGATGCACTATAGTTTCTAGCGAGCACATTACAGGAAGATATAAAGGCGTTGGGCCAACTGAATATATTTGTATCGTGACTACCCATCCAATGAGTACATGAGTTACAAGTAGTTCTAGTACATGAGATAAAACATAGAGGAGACGCTACACACCGAGACTTGGCCAGAATGAGGGACGAAGGTGTCCTAATACAAACATAGTATGATATGGCCCTTCAACAAAAGAAGGAGCGTGAAACCTAGATGGAGGAAATTTAGAGGATGAAAGAGGGCACATATGATAGGGCAACGAAAGCACAAAAGGAGAAGGACAAAGCAGAAGCTATGGTACAAATGATGCAAGCCACTATCCAAAAGTTATACAAAAGGTACCGGAAGTTCCCCTAATCATAGAGGCCACTACGGAGGAACAATTGTTGAAAATTGGTGAAGTCATGAAGGGATTCAGGGAGAAGCTGTAGGATCTGCAAATAAAGATCATGCCCGACACACCACCTGAGGTGCACGAAAGTAGAATGAGAATGAAAATGATATCAGTTGCTAATATTAATAAATTTGAAGAGAAATGTGCAAAAATTTGCGAAGAAAGTGCCAAAGTGTGTGAAGAGCTCATGAGCGACCCAAAGATGAAGGTTGTAGAGGCCAAAATGTGAGATGCGCAAGAACAAGCCATTGAGGCAGCAAAAAAGGTGACAACATTACCACTGGTAGAACGAATGGAAACCATTTTGGTGCAACAACCTGCATGTGTCGAAGTGGAGATACTCATGGACCAACATAAGGTCCTTCAACAGAGACTTGGACCTAGGCAGGAAGAATCGATTAGGGTTATTGAAGAATTGGTTGTTGTACAAGGGAAGATCAAACAAGCCATGATTGACACAGAGAACAAACTTCAAGACTTGATCGTGCAATTCATAGAAGAGACCACAGTAAAATAATCCACCATTGTCACAGAGGTAGAGGTGGCTAAGGTTGTCGCACAACAATTTATTTTAGAGTGGAAGAACAAGCAACAGGCCTGAGTGGCTCAGGATGAGCCACATGTGAGTGTTGGGGGGTTGTTGGAAAATAATTTGTGAATGCAATTTTGGGAGAAAATACATAAGTATAAAGTAAGCGTGCATAATGAAGTAAGCACTCAAAGAGGTAGAAAGGGAAAAAAAGGAAGGAAAGCATGTAGAACGAAGATAACACACTGAGAGAAGAATATAGCAAGCGAGCGAGAAGAGAAGTGTGAAGGACTATAGTGTGCTTTTACATAAATAGAAAAGTAGCGGATAATCTGTATAAAGAATTACAAGTAGAAGAAAGCAAATGACTAGTTAATTGAAGTTGGCCATGCCATGTATTGTAATGGGCTATTTTGGGATAATAGGGATTTAAGACCTAGATTTTGGGTATAAATATGTAACGGGATTGGGATATTAGGGGAGCATAGAAGAGAATCAATGGTATGAAAAGGTCATGTATGTAATAGACAGTTAGTAAGAAAGAAAATGAATAAAGAAGGATTTTAGAGAAGATATTGTGTCTTGTATTCTTTACTTGTCTATGTGTGTTTATGGATGATGTTATTCTTCATAGAATATATTTTAGTTTAGGGATTGATTATGCAGCAATATTCATGAATGACTGTGAGAATATATATAATAATCAAGAACATACATAAGCTAGAATAAGGAACAATAATTCAAGGACCCGCCTCCCTTTCCCTTACTGCTGCAAAAACCTGGTTACTGCAACCCCAATAGATACCTCGGGTGAGACTTCATCTGCGCAAGCATGTGATACCAAAAGGGTTGATGTCTTGAGGGTTTTTTGGTCATTGTTGAAATGAACCGTAGGTCTTACAACCCGTGTGTAGACTAGAATCATGTCTGTTAACACTCTGTAAATTCCCAGATGTTGTCAGGGGGAGAAGAAATTTGACAGAGGTAACTTACAAAACCACTTTGAAACTGGGATCTAGCCCTACCAGTTTCAGAGAGGGATATCTATGTATGATTTAGATATGTTTGGGTTTTAAATATTAGGCTAGCTAAAATAATATGAGTGTGTTGTTTTGTTTTATAAAGCTTGGCTGAATTATTGCATTTAAACATCCATTGGGCTATGGGGTCTGTGTTAAAAATTAAGATCTGATACAACTTTTTAAATATTTCTTCACAGGGAGAGATAATGGGAATGTTGGATCTTTTAAAGTTTAAAGTGGTGGAAATATAGGAAAAATGAGATATTCAATCAAACAAAGACGCAATTAAGAATTTCTTTGATTAATATCAGAAGAATAACATGCGGATCACTAAAGACTAGAAACAAAGTGTCTGGGACAAATTCTGTTCATTAACTTCCTTAAACGATTAGAGAGAGAAAACAAAATGAATTACAAAGTAAGATAAACATTAACAAAGAAAGACAACATCACCAACATCCAAACGCAAGAATCCTATGAATCTGTCTTTTTATTACGGGTCGATCTCTTCAAAAAGATTACAATGATAGCTCCCTGGGTGCAAGAATCAACCCTCAATACTTCTAAGTGAGAAGTATTTATACAAAAATTACATCCGATCATGTCATTAATGACTAGGATTCAGTGGAGTAAAAATCTAACTAAGTAGATTACATATCACAAAATAATAGGACTATGGTGATCTGTCCAAATCCTGAATGATGATTTCTGGGAAAGTGGTTGGTGATTCATCTACTTGACTTTGAATGTCTTTCTCATGCTTAATTGGATGTCCACATCATCTTTACTCGATCAAGGAACAAAGGTCTATCGATCTCTTTTGACTGGGGATAGAGACCTTGAGTAATCTTTTGTAAGTTTCATCCATCTCTGTGTACTTAGAAAAGGTTGGCTTGGTGATGAAGATGTACTTTATCTCATGTTGGATGCTTAAGTCCAACTGTAGAGTTTCCAAGAAAGCTTTACCAGTTATGCTTCCTTGTATGCCTGCGAACTTAGAACCATATTTTGCTACTGCTAGGATCTTCTGCTTGTATTCTGAGAGAGTAATAATCTTGTCATTGATCACTAATAAACCTAGAAGTCCTTTCTTGTGCGGTGAGTCAACCTAGCTGAAGAATCTCTGCAATCCAATATCCATGTTCTGAGATTTATCTTCTAATTGCAACATCAATCCTTTCTTGGTCAAAACCTTCGTGACCTCAAGGATTGTCTCTCTTCTGTCCTCAATTTCCAAAGCCTCCAACTCTTCCTTAGTCTTGGAGTTCAAGAACCTGACGATCTCTGTAGCCTCGTAGGATTTTCTCCCACTTCTGTCCTTATATTGTCAATGGCTTGTCTGTCTCTCTATACCAATTCATGTTGTTAAAACACAATCTATATCAGGGGCCATATCTCTGTCATTGATTGGAAAATGTCAATCCAAATGTTTTCCTTGGCCTTTGACATCGTCTTGGCCATGACTGTCTCCTTCTGTAGCTTCTGCAATTCTTGCTTGAGCCTCTGTGATTTGTGCATCTCCATATTGTAGCTATCCTGAAACATGGCTTTCAGCTTCTGAAGGTTATTGATCTCATCCTGCAGTTTTTTTATTTCATGTCCTTGCAAGGTCATGTCCTAGATTAACTTTTCTAATTTTTCTGATGCATCTAAAGATGTCACTGGAATAGATGATGAGAGTTCTGTTGTTGTGCGTGTTTTTGCTGTACTAACCCCTGTGAGTGGGACTGCATCCAGTGGGATGACAGTGATTGGTGAAGTTTGTTCCTTTTCCTTGACTAGCTTCTCTAGCTCAGCCTCCATCTCCTTAATCTACACATTCTACTCCATGATTAATTTTAACATTTCCTCCTTGTGGCCTTCAGTCTCATCCATTTCCTTTGCCCGTGGGTCCTCTGTTGTAGGGATTTTTAGTTGTTTCCTTAAGGATGCTATATCAACATTCTTCTTCTTGAGGAGTTCTTCTGCTGTTTTGACATTGGATGGATCATATCCAATTTTCAATACCAGTTCTTCTAGGGAATTGATCTTGTTATCCTTAGCCAGGGAGGATATCTTTTCCAGCTTGAGCTGAGACTGAACATTGTTCAAGGAGACCTACAACTTTGCAGCAGTCATGGAGGTATTGGCAAGGGTGGAGAAAATAATTTCTCCAGTCTCTCTGTGCATATCCATTTGATCGGCTGGATGCACCTCTTTGATATCAAACTCAAATGTTGACCTTTTATAATCAGAAATCGCCTTGGGATGAGGCACTTGTGCCTACAATAATTCCATGTGCATCTTTCCTTTGTCTGTGTCAAAAGCAGAGAGTAACCTATGTTGTTATGTTGATTTCTGCTTCCAAAATTGTGCATAGGTGTTGTTAGTGAGCAACTCATTCTTCTTCTTGATCAAGTTATATTTCTTCAAAATATTAAGTCCTGAAGGCTCTTGTGTGGACTTAGTTGACAATGTGGTATCAATTTGTTTCTTTGATGAGGAAGTGGACATCTTTTTATGGTTGCTTGAGAAAAGTGGTGAATGTTGTCCCTCCATTACTATGGTGGACTGAGTTTCTTCTCCTCTAGACCTGTTAGGAGTATGACTGGTCTTGGGCCTCTTTCTATAAACCTATAAATCTTCTGTTGAGACTTCTGTAACTGAAGGAGAGACCTCTTGTATGAGTATTTTCTCTACTGGTACCTGTGGAGTGCTTGTTTGTGAAATGCTGGCAGGAGAAATCTGTTGTTCAGTGTCTGTCAGAGTGTTTTCCTCCCACTCTGTCTGGTTCATGAATTTCTCTATTTCAGGTTTAGGCACATGAGCATAGGGGGAAATCTTGTTCTTTAATCTGGTTTATGCAATGATACCATAGGGATCATAATTATATGAAATTTTTCCCAAACTTCATCTCCTGTAACAACTTGTTGGATTCTTCTCTTGCATCTCTGTTGTTGCAAATGAAAGAACCTATTTGACCTTTGATCTCGAGCTATTGTTCCTTCTTCAAAACTTCCTGAAATGAATATCATCTAGATTAATCGTCTATGATATGTTCAATGAATATTCTAACGGTGCGCAGGAAGCTTGTAAGGGGGTGTCAGGTAGACCTTGATTTCTTTATGATCCTGCTTAAGGTACCAGTCCCCTGTTTTGCCTAGGTATGACATGTGCATAATTCTTTGAACTTCCTCGTTTATCCTTGGCTCTGTTCTTCCATTGAGAATGCATACCACTAGATGGTAGAATTGATCTATGAAATATTTGAAGTTGAACTGAGGATGAGTTCTTCCTCACTAAGAGGATGCCAAGAGGGATTCTGGTGAGGGTTGCCATCTTAGTCCAATTTCTAATGGGAAAAGAGAATTTGTTTGCTTGAAAAATGATGAACATATACACCAGCATGGAAGAATACCATAACATACCTTCTATAGAAAAATTGAACAATTGTTCACCATGGATATTTGTAGACTAAAAGCCGGTATAGTCAAGCGTGTATAGCACTTTCTTTGAGTGGAGAAGATGGATGAAAACCATAATGGGTTCCTCTACCCTCATGAATGTATCTAGTAGACAATGAGGGGAAGAAATGATCAGGTTACCTTTCATTGAAGATGGAGGAATGGAAGGGGATTATTTTTGGGTAACTAAGCATTTTCAAGGAGGAAGAGCTCAAACATTTGAGCTCTCTATGGGAAAGACAACACGGTACATCTTGGTCAAATTTTGACTTAAAAGGGAAAGAATTGACTCTGGGTATACTTGATATCGGTTTATCGTCCTGAGAGGTGATGGTGAAGAGTTTCTGGGGAGGATGGCTTAGATGGAACTTTAATCTAGAAGGAGATAGTGTTGCTTAGATTTTAGAGGTGAACTCGATGGTAAAGTCTAGGGGAACAAAGATACGGTGGAGGTGGATTCCCAAAGCCCGATCTGCGTCGCTACGGTCCAAAATATCCTTTAGACATAAGTGTGATTTGAAGAAGTCAAATTCACACTTAGACTCTACAATCAATAAATCTTTGTCAGCTAAGGGGATACTATCCGGATCGACGGGGGGAGGGAGAAATGATTACTGACAATCTGGAAGTTTTGGATTTGGGCACCATCCTCAAATGGATGTCTGCAAATGGAAAAGGTGTAATATGTGTTTACTAGGATTTAATGGCAGTTTGTTGACAATAGGATCGATGAAGTTTGTCTGGAGAACGAGAAATGATGGTGTCGACTGAGTTTGGATGAAAAATGCACAATGGTGAAAAAATGAAGTTAAAAGGCTGAATGGGGTGTATGTTATGGAGCGGAGGGTGAGTCGGATGGGTAATGGTAATGTTCGTCTGGATTGATTGGCCAACGGACATACCAGCTATGAGGTGGAGGGAATTGAAATGGCCAATGGGTAGATGGAGGTAACATGGAGGGTAATGAAAAACCAATGGGTGGATGGGATGTGAAAGGAGACAGGTGAGTGGAGGGTGATGTGTCAGCAGAGTAGTGGAGCATGACATATGGATGGAGGTAGTGGAGTGTGGCGTCCAGTCTGGCGGAGTATGAGCAAGTGGTTTAGCGGTTACTCGGAGGGGCAAGTAGGTGGTAAGTGGTAAGGAGAAGTGCGAGTTAGCAGGAAAAAGCGACGTATTATGAGGGGTCCACTCGGAAATACCACCAAATTGGGTGCCCCCCACCCGTTAAAGGGAAGTAGAAAGGTCAGAGGAGTTCAATATTCTTTGATAGGTAGATAAAGTACATCTAGATCCTTGGATTGATATCCAGCACTTTTAGCACAAAGAACCAAAGCTGTCATATCACCACAAAACTTGGGATAAAAACCTTTTATGGGTTTTCCGCTACTTACCCTTTCTTCATTTTATCACCAAGGGATAAAATACCATTTATCTCAAATCCAGAGTCATTTTATTCGACCTTTCATGAATTTTATTGAAATAAGACATGATAACCTAAATCCTAATCTAATTACCTAGCATTTTAACCCAAATTAAGGCATTGGGCTAAAATTACTGGAGCTAGGACATTTGACCAATGAAGCTTAAGCATTTGATCAAACTATTCACTAACCTATCTAGCAGCTAAGATTAGTATTTAATGAATTTATTCAGTATCCTATCTACATAAATTTAAAGAGATTGATCATGGTTAGACAATATGAATCAAGAAAAATTATTCCATGGGTTTTATCATTTTTTTATTTTTATACCCTCTTTGATTTTTGTTCTTTTCTATTTTCTTTTCTTTTCTTTTTTCTTTTCTTTTCTTTCCTTTCTTTCTTTTCTTTTTCTTTTTGTAAAATCATTTTGGAGAATAAAATATTATTTACAACATAATGTGACTTGAAGAAGAGATAATAATCACAAGGTGATCCTATGAAACATGGGGTTATAACGGTGGCTCACTTGGGGATGGTGCTCTCCTTGTAAGGAGTTACCAAAATCTAGCTACTGTTGGTTTTGAGATCTCCTTCCTAGAGCTTTATCATATCACGATTTTCTTTTATTTTATATAAAATTTAATGATCGGTCGATGGCTTAGGGCCTTCTCTTAGGGATTCAAATATCTAATAAAAATCACCTCACACATGACATAAAGCTAAAAGTAAAGTGGTTTGTACAATGGAATGAGTGACTAAGATGTAAATCATTTGTAGAATAAAAATATTATTTACAACATAATGTGACTTGAAGAAGAGATAATAATCACAAGGTGATCCTATGAAACATAGGGTTATAACAGTGGCTCCACTTGGGGATGGTGCTCTCCTTGTGAGGTGCCAAGAATCTAGCTACCTGTTGGTTTGAATCTCCTTCCTCAGAGCTTTATCTATATCCTGATTTTCTTTATTTTTATATAAAATTTAATGATCCAGATCAGTGGCTTAGGGCCTTCTCTTAGGGATTCAACTATCTAATAAAAATCACCTCACACATGACATAAAGCTAAAAGTAAAGTGGTTTGTACAATGGAATGAATGACTAAAATCTTCACTGGGGTGGAACATAATGTTTGAGCATCCTGCCATTTACAGGTCCTCCTGGAAGGTCTGCTCCATTACTGTCCTTGAGTAAGAATGCATTATTTCCTCTATATGCATGAATGATGTAAGGGCCTTTCCACAAACTGTTGAACTTTCCATGCTTACCCTTGTCTTCATTTCTGGAATCCCACTTCAGTATCAAATCACCCAATTCAAAATCATCCTCCTTAGTTATTCTGTCATAAATCTTCTTGATGCTCTCTTGAATTACCTGTGTCTGGTTATAAACCTCCTCTATGGACTGTTGGAGTTGGATCATCTGATTGATTCTCCTTTGAATATCATTAGGCTATGCCTGCACTTCTTGCAACAAATTCATAACAAGAATGCCCAAAGAGGTGGGGAAAAAAACATCAATTCCATATACCAATTGATATGGGGACATACCAATTGATCTTTTTGTGGTCAGTCTATCAACCTAGAGTGCATGAACCAACTTGTTATGCCAAGATTTCTTATTTTCTTGCCACATCTTCTTTATGATATTCACCAAACTTTTATTTGAGGACTCAACTAACCCATTTCCCTGAGGGTAATAGGTTGTGGAGTGTCCCAAAGTAATCTGGTACTTGCTGCAAAATTCTATTAGTTTTTATGATCTGAAAGTTGTTGCATTATCAGTTATAATCTTCCTAGGGCATCCAAAATGAGAGAGAATATTATTTTCCAAGAATTTAATAATGACAGATTCAGTAGCTTGCCTATAAGGTACAACTTCAATCCACTTTGTGAAGTAGTCTGTAGCTGTGAGGATCCACTTATGTTGGCCTGAAGAGGGTGGGTGAATCTCACCAATAAATTCCAAACCCCATTTTTGGAATGGAGCTTCAACCGAAATAGGTTTTAGAGGTAAAGGCAAAAGTTTCCTTTTTCCTTCAAAGACTTGGGACTTGTGACAGGAGGATAACTTTTTATGAACATCTCCAAACAAGGTGGGCCAATAAAAACCATCTCTAAGGATCTTGTTAGCAGTAGTCTTCCAACTCAGATGCCCACCACAATCTCCTTCATGGAAATACTGCAATGCCTTGTCAGCTTCATATTTTAATAAACAATTAAGCAAAATGCCTCCAACATCTTTCCAATATATATTTCTGTCCATAATGCAATATTTCAATGCTTTTAGTTTTAAGAATCTAGATTTAGTCTTAGTTAGACTAGGAGGAGCTTGTAAATTATGCAAGACAAAGATGAGGTCTACGTACCATGGAGAATTTGAGCCTCTTTGACATGTGGAGTTGCTTGCTGATCAGGGGATCAAATTTTGCTCAAAAATTCAAAGTGCTTAGAATCGCTTCAAATCGGACGAGAGCGTAGGCCTCGTCATTGCCAGCCCAACGCAACTCGTTTTGTTTCAAACAGATGTTGGGAGTGAGAGATATTGCGATCTATTCGAATCGTCAAACAGGTAAAAAAAAGGGACGATGACTGTGCAGTCCGTACAGGCTGACGTGGAAGAGTCCGTACGCTGATGTGGCAGTGGTTATGTGGAAGTTTTTGATTGGCTGACAGTTGGGTGAATCATGTTTCGACACGTGGCAGTTTTTGGTTTGTGGTTGGATGCCACGTGGCCCAGTCATGGGCCGCCATGTGGCATCATTATATTGGTTCAAAATTATATGGAGTCCGTGGGATTCGAACCCCGGTCCTCCCCCACCGGTCAAAGCCTTTGTAAATTTCGCCCTGCCAACGAGCCACACGTTGTTCCTTGTTAACTATATGTGTTATAAACTATTTGAATTAATGTAATGGTTGATATGGCGGGGGGTCGGGCCGGGGCTTAGCCCCGACCCATGGTTCTATTATGTTACACATATGACCATACCATATCGGTTGCGCAGGAGTTGGTGTTACACATGGAGCCCAGCCCCAGTTCCACATATGACCACAGTTGCAAAGCGCGTGGGTTTTACATATGGAAAATGGTTGCGCCTCCGGTCACATGACCCATGGCATGTGACCTTGCCACAGAGCGTGCGAGAGGGTTCAAACGGTTAGCGGGGTTTCAATGCGCCCGACACTTGGTGCTTAACTGTTGGCTCATAAAGGTTAGCCCTTTTTCTTATAGAGCGTGGTCGTATGGACGACCCATGTGCCCAAGAGCTTGGCGGTTAGGGGCTGGCGCACCCATAACCATCCTACAGTTCGCACCGTTGGCATGGTTGCGTTCGATGCTGGGTTTTTACGCTTTAAATAGCGTGTGTGCTAGGTTGAATGAACAAGGGTGCATTTTGTAGATGCAGAGACAACAAGCTTGAAGGGGAAACTTCAAAGAAGCCTAACTTCTTCGTTTTTTGGCCAAACGAGGTGCTGAAAAAGCCCATCTAGGGGTTTTTGAATGCTCTGAAGCCATTGGAGTAGTCTGTTGGTCAATTTGAGCATTGTAAATCACATTTTTGAGCACTTTGAGAAAATAATAATAATGATCTATTGGAAGCTGGACCAGGAGATGTAGCCCAAGAGAGGGGTGAACTCCTTTATCATTTGCTGTGTTTATGTGCTTATGTTCATTGATTATGCTATTGTTTATTTGTGTCTTAAATGAGTAAATCCTATTAAATGATGTGTTGCAAAGTTGATCCATTTTATTTTAACACATAAACTTTACTTGCAAATATTTCCAAGTTTACAAGTCTTCTTCTTTTTTAGATCAAGTTGGTATCAGAGCACTGGTTTTTGAAGACTTGATTATTTGCAAGTGTTTTGTTTTCTGATGCTCACAAGGTTGAAACTCACAAG
>SNQJ01S0269041.1:0-11799 GCA_010110895.2 Picea sitchensis
TCTTAACAGTCTCATCTTTGATGAACAGGACATACTTCAACAATTTCAAAAATCTTTGTTCGTACTCATCAATGGTCATGTTGCCCATCTTGAGTTCAAAGAACTCTTTCATCTTTCTGTCATAGTATCTTTTATTCAAGTATTTATTCTCGAAATACCTCTTGAATTCTTTCCAAGTGATATCTTTCTCTCTAATGTGCTGCACCTGCACAAGTTGATCCCACCACATGGATGCTTTTCCTTTTAGTTGATACATCACAATTCTTCCTTCTGCATGAGAGGAATAATTATGTTGTTGGAAATATTTCCTCATGCCAAGCAACCATGTTTCGACATCTAACTCCTTCTTATGTTCTCCATCAAATGTAGGAGGGTTAATCTTGTTCATTTTTCCCTTTAGTTCATCCACTCTAGATCTCCTGTGCTTTCTAGTAGGAGATGGGCTTGAACTACTATGTGCCCTTCTCTTAGAGCGACCTTGGGAGTGATGATGGTGTCTACCAACACTCCTTGATCTTCTTCCTTCAGAAGTCTGGTGACTTCTTGTTTTGCTCGAGTCTCTCTCCTTGTCCAACTTATTTTCTATTCTCTCTAGAATATTCATCAACTTTAAGTTGAATTCTCCCTATTGATCCTTGGCTTTCATGAGCTTTCTATTATCTGCTTGATGAACTTGGGCATCTTTCTGCAATCTTTCAATGATTTTCATCATATTCCCTTCCTTATCTATCTCTTCTTCGTGCCCATTGGAGTTTGATTTTTCGACTCCCAAATGGGCATCCATCCCTTTAGCTTCATTCTCTGAGCTGGAAACATTCTGTGTCTCCTCCATTTCTTGCACTCAGTGGCAACTCTATTTGGTTCTGGCACTCATTCAAATTCTGCAACACAATGTGCAGACAATCGAAAATTTTCAGGTCATCATTCCTTAACAAATCCCACAACATTCATAAATAAATATGATTAAAAAAAACATTCAGTTTTCATTCTCTGTGATTCTCGTTCAATCAAGAATCCCCGCAGATTTCTTCTTTCAGATCTCTCCTTTGCTAAATTTTCAGGCACTTTCCCCTTCTCTTAGTCTCCAGTTCACGGGATCACGGGTCGTGACCAAGTGCTATATCAATAAGCGCGCACTCGGGCCTTCAGCCTTCGGCTTTGGAAGATTTCCAAGCATAACACAATAGTCACTCAGAGTTCTGAGTTAGTGAACTCATGCAGTATGGTGGATCAACAATCCATGTCTACCCAACATCCTACGGCTGACACTCACTGTGGAGCCTCATGCGTCTGAGTTCTGGGACTTCAAAATATTTCACATCCACACACCCTGAACCAATAATATTTGAACACTTCCATGACACTTTGTTGACGTCATTATGTCACATCAATTACGCTTTTCCAAATTACGGGGGCATGCAATGTGGTTTGGAGTAACCCACCTTTCATCCTAAAATTCTCCCGACGCTGACACGTAACCCCTTAGTGAAACTGCGGTTTGGATTGCGGGACCGCCTTGGAGAATTAGCTTTCATGCAACTTGGGTCCCCGCAATGTCTCCTGGTTGTTGATCTTGATGTATCATGATCAACACCACTGTGGGTCCTCTGACCCTTAACTATGTTACGTAACCTTGGGCCCCACTAACCCTACTCACACAGGATGCCACATGGCAGAATACTAGCGACTGATACGTGGCCCATTCAAATGGGTGACACTTGTCACATTCCAAATGCCATCTCAATCTTCCACGGGTTCTAAACCCACTGACATGTGGCACACATCCTATGTGTCCATGTAACCTCCAGGTGATGTCATCATGACTCACCACTTCGACTCTCTGGGCTTCGGGAATTTCAACTCCTCTATGCTCACTTTTTCCCGGAGCACTTTCTCCCAAAGTTCATGATCTACCGATGTGTGTCCTCCTTCACAATCAACGGCTATGAGTGACTTTGAAACTTCGAGCTTCGAGAGTTTTAAACTCACAAACCTTGCCTCCTAACGAAGTACTTCTACCCGAAGTACACGATCTCTTAACGTGTGTCCTTCGCAACATACGGTTGTGATCTAGTTCAGTACTTTTAGAGTTTTTCATACTCCACACTTGAAATCCTCCGAAGTGACTCTCCTTTCCCTTCTTGGAAATGAATCTAATGGTCAGGATATTTTCCTATGATCTACGATGTAAATATCTTTTGGAAGTTTATGCCTCAGTGCATTCCACTTCTCCCGACTGCCGAACTTTGAAAGGCTTCTAGGATAACCCTCCTGCACCTTTTTCGGATCTGACGGTTGTAAAGGACTTTCCTTTTTCCCAAACATATCCTACGGCTCCAACACCCCAAGTGTTGAGTGCTCTCTCTCTGTGGTCAAATACCACGTCGAATGCAGTTTTATTCTACCACTACTCCTCCTGACCTTCGTAACACGACCAAGTAACCCCTTGGCACTCAAAAACATTCTAAGGTTCGAAATTTGTTCCATCCGAACACCATTTCCACTCGAAACTTTGGGTCCAAAGACCACTTATCCGGTCCATCCAGGCTCAACGTTGAAACCATGGGATCTGATACCATATTGTAACATCCCTGGCCATCAACCCCACTGCCGGGAAACGCTACTACATGGAACATTCAAATACGTATATATATAACATGGATATTAAATAAAATTAATTCATTTAACATAGACTTACTGCCATCATACATAATTAATTAGAATTAACAATAAATATCACTGCAACAGAATACATGATAATATTACAAGATCACAGTCATGCATTTTAACTGAAATTAAACACATAATGATACTTATCTTTGAAACTGTAGTAACTCCACCAACTACGTTCAGACCTTCCACAAACCTCCTAGCCTTAGACCATGCTTCTCATCATGCTCAGTAGTGGGTCACCCCTAAGTTGGCACTAAGCTCCACCCCGAGCAAGGTAATCCTAGACTAGGCTGAGGTTATAGGAAAACTCCACAGAGAAACCAGAAGGATTCTCTCTAGGATCCTTCTTACGCCCACTACTCACAGACTCTCATTCCCCACATGCTTGTTCCACCTGGGAGTATATACCTTCACAAGCACATTCCATCGGTGCTTCACCTCCCTCTCTGGGTCTCGGCAACAGGCCAAATCAAGAATTCTCAGAGCTTCGTAGCTGGTGCTGGACTCTCTCTAGGAGAAAACCCCTTCCCAACAGACTCTCTCACTTGGAGAGAGCTACTCATAGGCCCGACAACCTACATATTCAACCATAGGCCTGAAAACCCGCTTCTTCAACCAGTTTTAGTCCAATTCCTGCAAGGCGAGGATAGCAACAACACAATTCCACTCAGGAAAAATAGAAGGCAGAAACCCAAAGACAGTTCGGGTACAAACTTGGCTCTGCAAGGGTGGATAGGCTAGGCTCACAAGATACACAGGTGACACAGCTCAATCCACTGGTTTTCCACTGGTTTCAGGGCACGTGACAAGGAATCAACACAGAGGTCGAAAACAAACTCAAATGGTTCAGACGATAGATACGTAGGCTTCTCAGGAAAACATTACAGTTTTCTAGTTTCAGAGCTGCGTGAGGGTATGTGGAGATCAGATGCAGATGCACAGTAGGACAGACAATGGATGCACAAAAAAATGGAGAACCAACCCTCGTCACGACTCAATTCTTGGGTTAAATTGCATGTGCCTGGGCTGACACATGTCGCCCATGAAGCTGCATGCACTCCATCAAGTATGCGTTCCTTTTTCCATGAACTTAGGATAAAAGTATACCATTCACACCACTTTGGAATAATAATAAATTATTATTCCCAAGGACTTAAGCCCCTAAGATGAGCCCATCTTTCCAACCTTTCATCCCCCTTTCCCTTACCCACCTTGTGGAAGCTTAGTCCCCCATCACTCTTTCTTCGTGGTCGGTTTGCACACAACGATGTTTAATATTTATTAATTTTCTTCATAATTACATATACAAAAATAGGCTCCTGGCCTTTAACACTTAGGCTCTCCGACCTAATAAACAAATAAGCCCACCATCTTATCAATACTCGGCTCACCAGCCTACAAAACATGATTACAATTCATAAACATGATTACAGTTCATAATTACAACTGGGGCTCTCCCGGGGGATATTACACTTCCCAGGTCTTTTTGGTTAGGATGTTGACATCTGATCCCAAATCTAGCATGACATACTTGATTTCAAACTCATCTAGTTGGGCTTCTAACCTAAATTATTTTCATGTTCATAGCTTTCTTCTTTGTATTCTCCAGGTATTCTTCTCAGGGAGGTTAGTCCTTACTATGGATTTTGGGGTTCCCTCGTTCCCCAATATCAAGTACAGGGTGTTGCACAACTTCTTAGTAATTTGGTCATCCCCTAGGATATCAAAGAATAACTGAAACCAAAGATTGATTACACTTCGAGACTTCTCAGGGTGTTTTCTTGGAATTGCATAATTTCTGGGTGCTAGTGGTGAGGTAGGGGCTTGCGCCAGGTTAGGTTGACATGAATCTCTCGGAGGATTCTCTATTACTTATGGAATGGGGATACTCTTAAATATTTCTACTGCATTTTTTAGAAACAACTTTTGTTTCACAGGATCATACTTGTCATCTTTGGGAATATCTTTCTGAATCTTTGGTTGACCGTCTTCATCTGCCCCTGTCTTTTCTCCTCCACGAGTGATGATGTTAATATTTGGTATCTGTCCCTCATTTCCCATTTTTAATTCAGAGCTTATGATATTATCTCCGCGTTGACGAACCCGATCTTCCCATTTCGCGATCAGTTCTGGGCAGTCTTCAATTGCGTGCCCATTATTCCTGCAGTGTGAGCACCATGGTCGTCTTGGGTGAGGGCAGTCTCTGGCCAAATGACCTTTTTTGTTGTAGTTGTAACATTGGATTGACCCTATTCCTCCATTTATCCCTCCTCTGAATCCAACTCTATCCCCACCTCCCTGGCATCTTCCAGGTCCTTGAGGGTTTTAATTTACTCTAAATGTTGTCCGGTCTAATCTATTAGCAAGTGTGTCCAATGCTCTACATTGATTTGTGGCATGGGTCGTAGATGCACAAAACTCAGAGTGTATTGTATTGGGAACAATTGTGTACTTCTGCATAATAGGACACTACCTCAGTGCATGTCCCTGTGTCTGAAAAATCTCACAATACTCCATTGTCTGAGGGGTTGGAGCACCTGGGAAGGTATTATATAGCCCTGGTGTATGGGATGGTGGAGTTGTAGACACTTGCGAAACTCCTCCTGTGGGTCCTGAAGAAGGCCCCATTGGGTTTTGAAGAGGTCCCATTCCCCTCATGTGCGACCATTCATTTTCCAGATGCCTTTCTGTGTAGCATCATGTGCACCAAATCTGAGGCTGTCCTGGTCTTTCTGTGGTTAATTCTTAAATATTTTCTGTTAGCGCTGATATTTTTCTTTGAAGTTTTGAAAACTTTGCATCTACTGGGGGCCCAGTCATTCTCAAATTGCCTGGATAACCTTCCATGACTTTTATCTTCATCAATTGTTCCAGGGCTTCTGTTAACATGGCTATCCGTTGTTGTGTTAAAGGAATTCTTGTCAGAGGTAGTAATCGTTTGATATACCATTCCCTCTAGTGATCTTCATGAATTGGATTCACTAGCCTCCCAATAACATCCTTGAAATTTTGTCTCTACTCCCAGGCAGATTCTCCTTCCCTTTGTTGAATCTCCCACAACTTAGAGAGAACTTGTTGCTTTGACTAAGGTAGTTTGAATTAGATGATGAACTTTAAATGAACTTGGCCAAGGGTGAACGCTTTCCCTTGCAACCCGGTTCAATAGCCTTCATATACCATTTGAGAGAATGAACCCTCAAGGTAGTATAAAATTATACTAACTTATTTGCATCGAGAGTCCCTCTGGACCTCCATATGGCTTCACACAAAAACCAATGTTTCTCTACATCTTCGTCCCCTTTACCCCAAAATTCTGGGTATCGGGTGATCGATCCTCCCATATGTACAACCATTGTGGGTCTCACTGTTCCTATTAGAATAAAACTTAACTGTCCTGGTTGCGATACGCCTAGGGATCCCAATATCCCCCCAATGTTTACACTTACAGACTGATTCTAACTAACTGACTACGAAGGAATATAATTAGCATAAGTAGGCGGTGTAGAATTTACCATGGGTATAGGGGACACCTGGGGGACGTGTGATTTGGGGTTGGTTCCACTGAATTCTGGGTGAGTTTCTTTGATCTGGGGGGTCTCATTCTCTTCCTCTAGAGAATCCTTCTTTGCGTGGTTCCCAGTGTTTCCTTCTATCGGGGCTGAATCTTCTTGATCTCCTTCAAGGTCCATACCTTCTTCTTCCTCCCTTGCTTCTCCACATTCTTCTTCTCATCCACCCATATGGGGACTCCTTCCTCCCTGTGCTTCTCTTTACTACAATCTTAGAATGGTCAGTCTTTCTTGTCTTCTCACCTTCCTCAACTCTTCCTTCCTTCCTTTGTCTGTTCTTCTTGATCCAATTTCTTTCCACAACACCTTAGACCGCTTCGATGCTTTCTTTACTTTTCCACGCCACCACTTCTCAACAATGGTGGCTCTCCTTAAGTCTCTCTTGTTTCTTGCATTCATTTCTTGATATTCTCCCATCTGTCAAATAACCCTTCCCCCTTCTCGGGTCATGCTCCTTCCCCAAAATCACCCTACCCCAAGCGTAGGTGTTTAGGCTCCATCTTAGTCAAGGGAATAGTTATCATCCCCTCCTCCATCAAGAATACTTTGATACACAAGTAAATTTCCATCAATAGTCTTTCGCGCACATCTTTCTTTAAAATTTCTTCCACGCGTGAAAAATATTGGTGATTCTCGGCTGCAAATTTGATGATGTATCCCTCCGGAGTCATGCGAACCGAGAAATTGACTGCTTGCATGATTTGGTGAAGAACTTTGATCTTCTCTGTATCCCAATTACATGTCTTCTTGACTCGTTCTTGGAATTATGGAGCTTCTTGGAGCCTATCTATCCAATGGAATAGTACTTCCAGAAATTTAACCCAGAATATCTCATACTGGTTGCTCGATCTTTCTGAGTAAAAGAAAAAACCTCTTGTATTCCTCTCGCTTTTTCCTCAAAGCTCTGCTTCCTTCCATATAAAATCATCACAATTTCTTTCCCACCATTTTTGAATCTTAGATCTATAGATCCATGGAAGCATTCTCCTCACAGGTTCCCTTTTAAGGCATAAGTCTCGGCAACATAACCATTTTGTTGGCACAAAAGTGTTCAGACCAGGGTCCTTCTTGGATTATCAACAAAAGGTACCGAAGTAGTCTAGAGCACTATCATTTTATTCTTCTTGGGAGGGAATAAGTCTCACCCTAAGCACAACCAAGACATGAAAGAGAGGGAAGGGTTAGGAGAATACTTAGACAGACCTCTATGGTATCAAGGCTCACTGTAATCTTGCACATAATAGACTAAACCTGTAACAATCCTGAGGAATTCCTAACTGGGAAAATAAATAGACAAAGTTGCATTTCCATTCATAAAGAATCATTTAAATACATCAGACATTAAGGTAATCAAGAACAACATTCCATTCATGCATTAAGACTAAATACACAAGATGTAGATTCAAAATTTAGGCCTTTATTCATATTGATAATACCAAAATCTGATACATTGTTTGTTTGGTTCTCACCCAGATCTCCATATTCAACTGTACTATGGTAATGGCCCATTACATCAGTGAATCTCGTCATAACATCAGTATTCAACAACAATAATAGTAATAGCTCTTGACTAACATACTAAAATAATGACATTACAACCCTTTCATTAACCTTTCACTATTAGCCTATCATTATTCATTAACCTATTACAATCACATCGATCTCCTATATATAATCCAATTTTCCTGGTTAAGATCTCAAGGGTTACTTCTTTTTTTGATCTTGCTGGTTAAGATCTCAAGGGTTCTTTCTTTTTTTGATCTTGTTGTTAATGTTGCAATGTCCCTTTAACTATTTTTTGTTTCTTTCTTTCTTGCATTATCTAGCTCCTCAACAGCTTGCACGACTTCCATTCTCCAAAATGAAGATGCAATGTGTTGTGCGCAACTTCTATTCAACAAAACAAAGGGCCCAACATGTCTTGAAAGTTTTCATGGTGTTTTTATTTAAGTAGGAACATATTTATCATGAAATGTATACCTCCAATATGCATTTTCATTTTATATGACATCCCAACCAATTTATGCTCTATGCATTCTTCATTATCTTCTTTGTCTTGTGTTTCCATCATTAGCATCATCTGCTGCCTCCAACATGTTCCTTTCTAATTATGTTGTGCATCAATCCACAACTCATTTTTAGAAGTTATAATATATAACTCGTCTGCTTCTCCCATTTTCCACACTCTCAATGTCTCAAGTGGAATTTCTTCACCTTCAAACCCAATTGCTTGCTTGGTATAAAAACATAAAACTAGTTCTTCTTATGCTACCCTTTGACTATAAAAATATGCCCTTGAATTTCTGAACTTTTCCAACTGATCTTTGCATTCATGCTATACTCAACTTCATTTTCAACCTTTTCACTATGCCAAGAAATTCTTTGGTATTCACTCTGTCTTGGACGTGTCAACATAATTTGTTTACACTCTGCAACTTCACATTTTTGACAATTTCTCATCAATGTCATGTGTAAGAGTTTTAAAAACTCTTCCTCCTTCCTCCCAAGTCTCATCTCTTTGAAAAAACTATTTTCTGAACATATGCAACTAGAAATATGCATGTCTATTCTTCCCTTTCATCTTACAAGACTCCATAATCAAACTCTTTTATTTTCCTTTAATAAAATGACAAAATAATAAACATTTGAATATTTTCATGATCATGTGCCAATGATCATTTTCATCAGCACTGTCAAAGTCCATGTCTACACTAATGCAGTTTTGCATCAACCATATTAGAAATATATAAGCCAGATCATCTTCAAGACAAATGACTTTCCTGAAGTCTTCCTTTCTTTCATATTTCTTCTAGCTATCTATAATATTTTTTTCTTGTATCTCTTCTATATTCAGACTGCTTCTTTGGTGCTAGTCACTTTGCAAAGAATTTCCTTTTTCATCAAACCCAGAATTACATTTTATGTCACCTTGGAGCATTCTCTTCCATTCAACTATCAATATTTACATAAGGTATTATGTGAGAGTCGTAAGAGTCCTCTCCCACTTTTTTGCACAAATTTCCAAGGTATATAATTGCCCTATCCATTCCCTTTGTTGTTTTGTGAAAGGTTGATTTCTTCCATTTTCAAAATCCTCATTTTTGTATACACATGTACATTCATCAGACACATTACATAAAACGATTTCTTTAGGACATTCCTTGAGTTCATTCTCAATTACTAATGCATCTTGTACTTCTCTAGAATTATCTTTGGCAAATGTGTAGTTTTTTGTCCCATCATGCATATGTGCTTCTTCTTGTAAATTGTGCTCATCTCTTGCAAATTTCTGGTTATGTTTGGTAACCTGATCATTGTCCCACATAACAACTTCTTCTTCTGCATAAGTCTTCTCATTTCTTCTCAAAAAAATGTTTTGGTTTGTTCTGCCTTGATGTAATTCTACATAACCTTCTCCATGATTGTCCTCATAGATCAACCTTTTTCTTTTCTTGGATGCATGAGATAAGGATGTCTCCTCCCTCTCCATGACAAAATTTATGTTGTCTTCTTCCTTTCTCTCCTTCACAATCTTTTCTGGACTAGCCATAATGTCTTGAGCTGAGTTCTCCCTATCATCTCCTTCTTTACTATCTTCACAAATATGAAAGACATTCAGTTCCTCCTCTTTTGCCAATTCCAAGATGTTTCCAATAATGGATACTATTCCTTCAAAATTAATTAAATAAACATTCATCAATAGAACATACAACCAATTGAATATACCTCTGAGTGTACTCTTCTTTTCATAAACTTGTAGAGTTTCAAATTGAACTTCTTCATGGATTTCTTCAATGTTGTATTCATGAAACAATGTTGAACTCTCTTCCTCTATGATATTTCTTTGAGACTGTCCATTTTTAGAGTCTTCTACTCCTTGTTTTCTTTCATAAGCAACGTTCTTATTTTCTTGAACTTCTGCTTCTTCCACAATTTCTTGCATTGGCTTAGCTTCATTGTCTTTGGTACCTACAAATATACACTCAAAAAGACAGCTAGTTTGAAATGCATTACATTCTCCTTCATTTGATGTCACTGACATCCTTTCCTGGTGATGATCTAAGAACATTATCATCTCTTCACTAGCATCATCCTCTCCTAGGATTGATCCTTTTTCAAGTTCACAAAAGTGAACTTCTCCTGCATGCTCAGTTCTACTGAGTTTCCTCTATGTTTTCATCCAAACATTCATTCTATGAATCAAATTCTTTGAAAATAACCTCATGATAGGCCACTTGACCCTTTTCCTTACATTCCATCCCTATTTCATATCTTCTCTGATATTGTCCTGTAGCAACTGCTTTATATTATTGAGTTATGCTTTTAACTCAACCATCTCTTCATCAAAATATTCATCACTCATCTTCCTCTGTTTGCCAAATTCCTTGGAATCTTATTCCTTCTTACCATGGATTATTTTTGAATTCTTCCTTTGACTATCCTTAATAATCTTCATCTTTCCCTTTGTGAGTTTCTCCATGCTCACTGTGAGCTACAACCAAGCCTCTTCTTTGTAGTTAGTCTCAACCACTGCTACTCAATACCTCATCAAGCCTTTCCTCTTGAGATTGATCTCTTGGTATCACTGGTTCTCTATCCTTATAGAACCTTCTAAGCATTCCCTTTCTCCTCTATGGCTTCTATAGTCTTCTCGTACTCTTCTTCTCCTGAGAACTTCCACTGTTCTCTTCACTTTCAGTATTTAACTAAAAATTTATTACAACATCCCTTCTTGCAAATTCTTCTTCCATAATTTCCAATTGAGAGTTTTAATTTTTCCCTTTTATTTGTTACAACTTCCTAGATGCAATCCTTTGTTGCTACCTACATCCACATACAAGTGTTCATCAAATCTTTTAATAATTACCAGATTCCTTTTCCTGATCTTGTTCTCTAAACATTATTTTGTTGGTTGTGGAGCCTAATTATCTTCTTGTTTCATAGGTCTTTGTTTTCAGCTGTGTTTATACCCCATGAATACTGTACACCCTTATGCACAGGGGGGAGGGGGGAGTTGCAGGGGGGATTCCCCCCCTGCAGGGATTTGGGGGCTCATCCCCCCAGCTGGGGGGTCCGGGGGCAAGCGGGCCCCCAAAGGAAAAATTGCCTTGTAAATGTCTATTGTGATTTCATAGTAAATCTGGACTGTTCATTATAAGGTCGCGGATCTGATGATAGAATTTATGTTAGGGTTTTTTTCCTTATAAGGAAACCCTCTTTTATGAGGGAATTGTATTGCGATTGTGTATCATTGAAAATATTGTATTATGAGGGAGGAGACTATGAGAGAAAGAAGAGGAAGTTACAATGGGTGTGTTGTAGGTTGTATCCCTTCATTTTGTTGGATAATAAAAAGGAAGGACCTAGAAATTTCTCTAGTGGACAGAACCCACACTGGGTGAACCATGCATATTTGTGTCTCTATTGTACTATTGTGTATCTTCTGTGTTTTATTTCCACATTTGTTTTATTTTATTTCTTTGCAATCCCGTTTTTCTAACAACTGGCGTCAGAGTGAAAGGTAACTCACATGAAAAGAGGGTTCCTGGTTCGAGTG